>JAWQUT010000505.1:40866-51862 GCA_033807755.1 Ellobium chinense
ACACACACATAATAAGTACGTAAAGGCTCTGGAAGCACTCTCATACCCTCTCAAAACGAACAAAGCCCGATACGATATTTTGAGAGCCATTGACACGTGCTTAGTGTTCTAATGGTCAAGCTTTGGTTCCTATGGGATAGGACATAATGTATATTATTATACATGTGCCAATCTGTTAGCTCCAATATTGATTTAGGCTTTATTGATTTGAGCAAGTGAGACTCCTGTCGGTGACCGATCTATCCTGAAAGCGCTGACCACCAATGGAACAATAAAAAAAAATCCTATTGCACTGGTCTGTGTTTACCTCTGTTTCACCGGCAGCACAAGTAATAAGGATTTCTATACACCGAGGACCTCTTGCTTACATCATGAAATGAGCAATTGATATGGCAGAGCCATTTGCAAAGGTCGCAACGTTAATACCATCACGGTATATTGTATGACGCTGTATGTCAAAAAAAAAAAGCCCAAACAAAAAAAAGGTATAATGTAGACAGAAAGTGAGGGCACTCATGCAACATTTTACTAATAGCATACAGAGGTGAAATTCCTCATAAAATTTCTAAGCACAGTAGAGAGGGTTAAAATAAAATCCACTAGATCAAAGACATTTCGATTTAAATAAAATTTCAACTTAGACGGAGAGGCCTATAAAAACAAAAATAGGAAAATATACGGGATTTCTTGTTTTCTTTCGTCTTTGCGGTACTTTCGGTCTAACTGTTTTTGTTTTAATCCTAGTCTACTGTATTATACATGCACTTAAATGTTAGCTCTTTCGTAAATTCCGATACCCATCAGGGCTGGTCAAGAAACCTGAAAGAGAAAGTTAGTAAGATGTGCATCTGATCTAATTTGTAAACGATTAGAAAAAAGTGATCCCAAGACTTGTATCTGATCTATTCTGTGAACGTCTGAAAAAAAAATGATATTAAGATGTGCATCTGATCTAATTTGTTCCGAGATGGCCAAAGCTAGTCCGCAGGTCTAGTGCCACATTGAGCTTAAAGTGCGACTAAAGTACTTTTATGGTGTAGTGCACAGAATCCTGTGAAATTACTATTTTAACATGCATCAGTGATTCAAACTTCCTACTGACCTTCTCAAACCCATCAAATCTAACGCGTTTCGAAGAAATCACAAAGAATAACACGTGCCCATGCCCTCCTGTGTTAGCGTCACCGCTGCTCGCCTCGCCAGAAATGCGTGACGTCACCAATACCGCTGTACACGGCTCAAGGCTATTACGCGTCGGGCTCAAGGCTATTACACGTAGCTCTGCATTCAGTAGGGCTCGCTCCCACGTGGAAACAATGGGTTATTGTTGTGCGGTAAACTGTAAATCTAGAGATGGATCCACAGAAGACACCGTACAGCACGTGGAGGCATCTGTTTAAGTAAACACTGATGTAGAAATGCATGCTAGCAAAGTTAGATCTAGATCGAGACTAGTCTACTAAGTTGAGAGTAGTCTAGACTAGCACTTGGTCAACAGTACAGAGAGCTAAACTGTGACAGAATGCTTGCTTACCATTCCTGAACTGGTGGTCCAATAGTCTTCTCCTCAATTATATCCTCGTCATCTGTTTTTCGGCGCAGGGGCTCGAACTGATACGGCTCGACCGGTGCTGCCATTGTTCTCGATCGAAAACACCGCGACTTCCGCGCTGACGTGACGTTTCCGGTACGGTTTTTCTCTTTCAGAATAGGTTAAAAGTTGTAAAATTAATTTCGAAATATTATTTTTTAGCAAAAATGATGACTTTGGATCTAAAACTTGATATTGAAAATATAAAAACTGTCGGAAATCACATTTTTCCTAGCACTTTAGTCGCACTTTAAATTATGTACCGTTTAGTGTTTATAGCGGGGGTCCCTCATATTTAGATTTTGCACAGTTTTAATTAAGATGAAAAGGTTAAAACTTTAGCCTTCTTTTCCAGATTACAGGCCCGCACAAACGATAGCCGCTGAAGCCATTAAGAAACACTGATTGCAACAATTAGTTTTTTACAATTTCACAACCTCTGGGATGTGGTTTCATGTTATACGATTATTTCTACACAATCTATCTCAAAGACCTACTATCGACTCTGATTGTCCAATTTTTTGACCAGTTAGTCTCCTGCAACCTTAATATGAACCATTAGGTAATGTCTCCATAAACCAGTTCGAGCACAAGAGAACACAACGGCAATAGCGGCAAAATTTGAACTTGCCAACCACTCACATCATAACAAAAGTTCTACCGCATTTTAAGGTCTAGGGTAGCAAACATTACAGAAAATGACAGAACGGTTTAAATAATAATTATCTAAATCCATTTGATGCGTGGCTTCAATTCCTAGTGCCTTTCCCTAGGCCAGGCTGTCAAATAATCTTTGTACCAGTGATATTCCCTATTATCTATTTGGAAACTTGAAAACAAATGTGTCGCTTTTCGAGACAACCTACCACGGCTACAAACTTCAAATTTGACATGAGTGTACAAAAACATGACGACCTTCGGCAATCCCGATCAGGAAACGAAATAAAATTTCGCTAACGGTTGACGTCATCAAAATTTGCGTTCACGGAAGTATTTATCGGCGGGAACGGCAGTGGTAGGGGATGAGAGGCACACATACACACAATACGAAAACTGAATTCCCGTTCAGTGTAAGTTTGGTCACCCCTCTCCCCCCCNNNCCCTTTCCTCTCCCCCTGCCCCTGCAGGACCGGGACCTCGGCCAGTGGAACAATAAATCACCGGCAGTTCCGGATTTAGGCTTTCTAGGCCAGAGAAAGTCTGGTGGTTCCTTGCTTGCAGGGTTGGGCAGATCTGAGATAAAAAATGAGCTCAGATCATGACTTTTAGATGAGTTCACGTGAACTTGATCTGAGCTAAAGAGCTATGTATTTTGGAGGAACTGAGCTTGATCTGGACTTTACTAAATTTGGCTGTCTGATATGAACTTTATCTGATCTGTAAATCTTTAACTCCATTTCAGCTCAGTTCACAACTTCACGTCAACCTCGAAAATCTAAACCGAATGCCGATTTGTTTTTCTTACGGAAGGCGGCGTTTTCCACCCATTAAAGTCTTTCGCCGGTCAAACTTTGACATTACTTCGTATGTAAAGCCGTAACTTCTCCCCGTCCAAAACCCGTTCCCTGTTACGTCTGTTACTCACATCGGCGTAGCCTTGCTTGAGTTATTTTTTGTACACCGCAATCTTTCTTTCAACCTCTTTGCGTTGGAATGAGAAATGACAAGATAAATGAACAGTTATTTCTTGTCCGATATACGCTTTGTTTGGGTTTTATCTTCCATGCTTTGAAGGACTAAATATGCTGAATATGTTTTTACATAGATAGGCAACCAAACACGAGTTTTTGTTTCCTTCCTTATATTGTTAATAGGGGGCACAAAAGCGGTTTCAATAAAAACTGAGAACGTCTAGACCTACCGGTATGCCTTTAAAATCAATGACAACATATTTGAAATAGAAATTACAAATGAATCAAACTAGTGAAATAAATTGTACTTGGTGAAAGTGACTGTCATTTTAAACATGGTTTGCATCTGGGGATTGAATTTATCATTAACGTATCCAGAATATTATATAGACCTGATGCTTGCTTTATGGATCGTAAATTCAGACTGGATACATTTCGTCGGTGTGGCACAACACTCCGGTAACCCACAAAATATTCTATTCCCACTTTTTTTCAATTTCTGTCAGTACCGATTTCTGTCCGTGTTGTATTAAAATATTAGCCCGATCGGGCGCAAAGTAACTGAGTTATTGCATTGTGAAATATTCCTGTATCTTACATTCATATTACCAGTTACATCGATTTTTTGCTTCTCCTGTAAAATTACGTTGCTGTGAGTTACAGAAGTTTTGAATCACACCGACGATTTGTTACACAGGTCCAACTCTTTTTGCTATGTACTGTCGACTGCCGTCACTCCAGTCCTAATTTTCGTTGGCTATTTCCATTCATCAGTAGTGGAGATAAGCATCTGATCTCATAAAAATACATTGCTTTTAGAAGCCCATGACAAATAAAGCTTTTTGCTGCGTCTCTTCGTTTGAATCACCCCCATGAAAAGCCAGTTGATGCCTCAGCTAAATCAAGAGAAGAGGGGTTTAGCTCATTGGCTGCCCTTAACATTTCCAGTTAGTTTCAACTAGTCAGTCCAACTCAACTGACCTCATAATTAATGAGCGCGTGTAACCATTACTATCCAACTTTTTATATAAAAATATTTATTAAGATTTCAAAAGCTGAAAGACAAAGAGGATGGGTTTTTCTTTTTTGGGTTGTTGTTTTTCTGAAACTTTTGTGTCACCTTTACCAACTGTAGAACCTTCAACTACAGTATATTCTTTACGTTTATCTGGCACTGACCATTAGACCATGCATCGACCATCATCCATCCATCCAGGCTGACCATTCACTTGCATGAGTGCACACAAAGCGAATATCGAGAGAGGTGAGCCTGATACAGCCTCCCCTCTTTCCTCTCACAGTCACCACTCGCCCATCTAACGCCGTGCTGGGGTTGTTTTTTTTTTTATCGCAGTGACGATAGGGATGGCTGTGAATTTATGGCTTCTGTGTTGCATCTGTGAGTATCACCACCACCACCACCACCACCATCATCATCATCATCATTATCATCATCAATATCATTATCATCATCATCATCATGGACTTTATATATATATAAGAATTTTACATTGGGAACTGCTAGAACAGACGTAAAATTTAAGATAATTGTGACAGATTTATGTAGTAAAATTTGGATCAAACATATTTCAGATTGATTTGCGTCTTTAGAGTGACAAAACGTCGATCACATAATTTTGTAGAAGTATAATATCTATTGGTTTGTTTTCAGACACGTTTGCACTAAAGACGATTTGCTGTTGCTAACCTTACGGTTGAAACCGTTGATGCATTGCGAAAACAAAATTCTTTACTGGTCTCCTTTCAGAATCTTTGTTCAAGCTGGGCGCACTGGAAAACCCTTCACATCTTTCCAGAATTTAAAACTGAGTTATTGATAGAATATAAAGTCCCATTCATTTCTGAACATTTTGCATCTTTACTAATTCCAAAGTTGTGGACAAATTTGTAAACTTACCATTGCCATATATAGATTTTGAGACAGTTGAGATTAAAGTCTTTTTAACCCGCTTTTGAGCGAAGGATGCTTTATTGAAACACTGAAAAACAACATTTAAACCTCATCTTCATTAATAAAAATTTCGTGAAATGAAAGATAAATGCATGAACGATTTGAATCCGCAGAAATTTCAATTTGGCCTAAAAAGTCGCATTTCGACTTTTCAAGAATTCAAGGCCCTAGCTCAAAATTACCCACTGCGAGATACGACGGGTTTTCCCATGCGGCCACACAATTATTGTGACACATACAGTACATACTAACCGTTTTAACCCAGTAAACTGAAATCTTTCCTCTTGAAGATGCTAACATTAATTCCAGTTGTGGCCTGGGAAGCTGAACAGCGCATCATCTTTATAAAATGGATTAAACACAGGTGGACAAATGCAAGCATTTCAGATAAATGCCCTGCTGAACTTGTGGACGTCTTTTAGATCACCACCAACAACTGGAACACTATAGATCCCTGGTGGCCTAGAATATTGAGGATAAATGTTAAGGGTTTGTTCATCACAAACCTCTTACATGCAGGGCCGGCAGAATATCTGTAATCTGTGAAAGAGAGAGCCGTCTAGGCTGGTAAGTTAAGACGCTAAATGAAGATATTTGCCAGTCAGTATTAAAAAAAAAACAACCCGTATGAAAACCATGGTATCATCCTCTTATAAAACAAAATGCTATTTAAGTGAGAAGGAAAACTATGAGGACGAGGTCGGAGAGACAGACGTCTCATCCTTGTGGCTACAAGGAATTGTCAAAATAAGACCCTTGCTAAAGCAAAAGGAATTGCAAACTACTATACTTTCTTCTTGACGCAGATTGTTGTGGTTGGTGATGAATGCATTGACATGGTTGCTGGAAATTTCTGATACTAAAGACCTTGCAAGAAAACATTCATGAGCAGAAAGGCAGCTCCTGCACAAGTGTTAGTAGCAAGTACTGCCCCGATTATGAGACATCAAAGCATTTTATAGTCGCTCTAATGAATAGAAGAAGACTACCACACCCTGAAGCCTTCTCCCCCCCCCCCCCCCCCCCCCCCCCCCCNGTGTCAGATATACATATTATGTATAAGTGTATGCAAAAATAAGGGTTTAGTTGGGGAGAGGTTTATCCTGAATCCTAGTTTCAAAATAAGCTAAACAGGAGTTGTGTTCTCGGGTCTCATTTTCAGCTGTCATTGTTGATGACAATGTCTCAAATGGAAGAACAAGTGTATACAAAAATAAGGGTTTACTTGGGGAGAGGTTTATCCTGAATCCTAGTTTCAAAATGAGCTAAACATGAGGTGCGTACTCGGGTCTCATTTTCAGCTGTCATTGTTGATGACAATGTCTTGAATGGAATAACAAAAGTCAGTATTTGCTTACCGCACTGTATAGTTAATTCTCTCTTCAGCAGTATTGACGTGTGGGTCATTCCATGTAAATTGTTACCTGAGGACCAATTTTTCAATACAACTTACTAAAAAGCAAGTTGGTGCATCATTATGCAGAATAGTTGGAATAACAGTGTTTAGTAACTTTTCCCCCGTGCATGGTCATGTGCAAACTAGCTTTCTTTTCTAGAATATTGTGTTACCATTGTGTCCCATCAGTTACCAATTTTTTTGTCCCATCAGTTACCCAGAAAGACGGCCCTAGTGTGCTGAATTATTGTTGTTGGATAAAAATTGCTTTATCCACATGTTAAGATGCATTATCTGAGTGTATAAAAATGTTTTTCCATTATCAGTGGTTGAATTTTTAAAAAAATTGCTACTTTGGGTCACCATGTAAAAACGGAGTACTTTTTCTATCCCATCAGTCACCAACCATATGAGATGTGATTATATGAATTCCAGCTTATCTCTTACTCAAAATGTTAGTTGTGTCAGTTGATTTTTTTTTTAATTTGTGTAAAGAAAACTAAATAAAATGGATTATAGTTAAATCTGCGGGTGCTTTTTGTTTGAAAAGTATTGTCTAAATGTCCCGTCAGTTACCATGGAATGACCCGTATATTGATTCAGACAACCCATAAAGTATTCATTTCTTCTCTGTGAACAAGGGCTTTTGTACCCTGTGGCGGCAGCAAAGCAACAGTCTGATGTGAGAGCCTTCTCTGTAATTTCCAGTACCAGCTGGGGGCCCCAGAGACTGGACAATGGTTGGACTGAACGTTCACTTCTGACCTGTATAGCTGGCTGCTTTGAAGGGTACGCATTAAAAAAGGTGTTGTCTTGACATGTTGCATGTGTTTTTGGAAGGTAATGATAATCATGCTATTAATTACTTTCATGTTCGCAAGTCCACAAAGGACTGTGGTTATTGAAAGCACACAAAAGAAAAATCATTCATATACAGCTTAAAACATCAGGTTTATTTCCATCTTAATTTTCATCTTAACGGGTGGGAGAGAAGATGATGGTGACACGTTTGCCAAATTGACATTTATTCGCCTTATAACAATGATGATTATGATAAACATACTTAAAGGTCTGTCATGATCTTGTAAGTGCTTGACCACTCATTCTGTGGTCAAATGCTGATGGCGGAGTTGGATGAACCCTGGTGAGTCCTAACCAATGCAGGAAAAACGTTGGTGTTGTGTGAATACAAGAGTGTTGGTATGACCTTCTGGACGGGGTGAAGAGCGTTGGTATAGTGTCCATGGGTACCCTTTTGTGTATTCTTATGGACACGGGAAGAACGTTGATATTGTGTTCATGGGTGAGCGTTGATAATAATAATAATAATGTGGTTTATAAGTTTCGTATCCAGGCTAATGCCTACTCACGCCACTTCACACTAATATTACCCCGGCATGCCTGATCACTATAGGGATCATACAGTGCCGTTGCCATTTATAGGCACTGATCACTAGCAATCTGACACTGCCTATAGCCAGGTACTCATTTGAAAGACTGAGGAAAATGTGAATGAAATTATTTCCCAAAGCACCTGTGCAGCATGACGGTTGTCGGGAATCGAACCAACGACCTTTAGATCTTGAATCCAAAGCCGCAACCATTCGGCCACACTGCTCCACGTGACATAATAATATCTTTATAAGTTCTAAACGCTGTAAGAGCGTTGGTATTGGGTCCATGGATGGGCTTTGGTATGGCCTTATAAACACGGGAGTAATATTGGTATTGTGTCAATGGATGGACGTTGATATGACCTAATGAACGCAGGAGGAATATTGGTATTGTGTCCATGGATGAGCGCTGATGTGTCTTTATGAACGCGAGAAATGCGTTGATTTTGAGTCCGTGCATGAGCGATGATGTACCACTATTAACACAAGAAGAGCGATGGTTTTGTGTCCATAGATGAGCTTTAGTTGGCCCTAAGAATGCGGGACATGCGTTGATTCTGTGTCTGTGGATGAGCGATGGTGTATCATAATGAACATTAGAAGAGCGATGGTGTTGTGCTCATGGATGAGCTTTGGTTGGCATTAAGAACTCGAGAGACGCGTTGATTTTATGTCCATGGATGAGCGTTGGTATGTTCTTAGGAACGCCACAGCAGCACTAATATTGTGTCCATGGATGAACTTGGGTTTTGTATGAAGTTTATAATTGATTCTCAAGAAACGTTCTGTCGAAAATGTTAACTTGCAACACCCCATCAAAAAAAAAAAAATTTCGCAAAACTTCATTCTATTATAATTCGCATGAAATACGGATGACAGTCTTGTTAACATGTCTGAGAGACAGCTCTTCCTACGTCATATCAAAGAGAATGACAAATACAGGCAGCGATATGTAGTCTGTGAAGCTCTTTAAGACAAAAGCTACAAAGAATACTAACTAAATGCATATGAAATCAATCTGACATGGGTCCCAGAACTTTGGGAGAACGTTAATAGTTCTAATACTTAAGCATCAATATGTATGCCTAATACTCGGGCATGCAGCGGGCATCCATAATTCCATGGGCTCCCTGTTCCATACGCATAAGATGTCAGTACATGCGCTCATCCATCCAGGAGGCTGTCATTTACGCATTGCTATTCTCGTTGCATATAGTACAGCTGCTAAGACCGAAAAAAAAAAATAGGTGAATTCTGCACTTTTGGTTAAAGCTTTGAAAACTGAACTGACACAGTGGCCCATGGACATGTGCCGCGTACTTCTGCATATGGATCCCAGCCAGGAATTCACCCTGTTAGCAGAAACTGAGCCGTTTCTAACATAACTGATAATGAAATAGTTCAACACATTTACGCCAGGCGTCGCTAGTGACAGAAACACTTTTCAGTAGTCTGAAGAAGTAAACTGTGTATTTAATAAATTAGAAAGATGCATAATAATTGTACAGGTTGTAATCAAACACGCTTGAAGCTGATTGTATTATCTTTAAAGTTCATACTCTTTCTCAAAGGAAGCTACACCATTCCGCACTTTCGTGCGCATTTCCTCGTGATGCTTTCACAGCAGGTGCTTGGGAATTTTGCGCACCATTTATACCTGACCATACTCTTAAAAGTTACTATATTTTTGCCCTCAGAGTGAATTGCTGACTGAGATCCATATCCAGATTTTTTTGTTTTTTTTTGCAACAGGTCAAGGTATCAGCAAGCCAAGTTTCACGCCTTTAACCAAAAGTGCAGAATCAAATGCCTTAGCGACTGTACTTTTTTACTTTTTTTTTTTCTTTATGATAGGTTTTACGTCATCGATAACTGCCTTCCTTTTTAAAACCGAGGCAAACTATCTCTAATCTTACCAGTATTTCAAAATACCTATCTTAGACCTTACCTGTGATTCAAGGTACTCTTCTAGATGTCACAGCGTCATGTACAATTCCTTGACCAGACTGTGTACTCCGGGAAGTTGGATGAACCAGGAAGAGGCGCCATCTAGCTCGGCGGAAGGAAATCTCTACATTGACCATTGGTGTGACGCCAGTCAAGGGTTCACCCTGCATACCAATGGAAGCACCTCTGCCTGCATATTGTACAGTTCCATCCGGATGACCTACACCGAAGCTCAGGAGTTCTGCGCGTCTAAACAGGCTCATGTTCTCACCGTGAAGAGTATCGAGAAATGGGAGTTGGTTCGTCAGGTCATTACCGGAAACGTCTACGTTGGTCTCACTGATAGTGAGACAGAGGGTAAATTCGTATGGGATGACGATGGACAAGAAATAGGTTCTTCCCTGATAACAACCTTGTTTAGGCCCGGAGAACCAAATGACCATTATGGTGCGGAAGATTGTTCCATGCTGTATTCAATTGACGGATTAATGAATGATATGCCATGTTCATCGGAGGAAAATTTTGTCTGCGAGAGACCTGTGTAATCATGGGGGCTGCGTTTGTTTTGATCCCTGCAATCTGACAAACTGGGGAGCCAAACCCTTTCCTTGTATTCTGTGGCCAGTCCTTAGCAGAGAGTACGCTTTTGGTTGGTGCGCACCAATCACAGTGAGGAAGAGTGCAGACCTATCAGAAGTTTGTTAGAAACATGTTGTCTTATATACAAAGCCGAAAGTAAAAGCTCGGCAACATGATGGCAACCATATACGGTTTCCAATTTCTAGTAGAATATCATATCAACGGTTTTGTGTCGGAGGAGGATGCAGCATAGCAAGAGTGAACGGTGCAAACACCACTAGCAAGTCAGTGCATTTTTCCCTACCTCTTCTGCATCAGTGGCAGCCATCGTGGCTTAGATAGAGACTGATACTTCCATTGCTGAGGAAGGGCTGTGGCTTCCGATTATGTCAAACTGTGGGAATCAGACAATCGTACCCACGACTCTTGGGCCATCCTCCATTGCTTTCGTCATAGACATAGACAGTTTCCTTATCTCATTTGGGG
>JAWQUT010000505.1:125329-160745 GCA_033807755.1 Ellobium chinense
GTTGGTTGGTTGGTTGGTTGGTTGGTTGGTTGGTTGGTTGGTTGACTACCATTGTTCTCTTTCTGGTTGGTTGGTTGGTTGGTTGGTTGGTTGGTTGGTTGGTTGACTACCATTGTTCTCTTTCTGGCCCTCAGCACTGTTGTCCTTAGGAGGTCCGAGGAAGACAGCACCTACCTTTTCCAGAAAGCATAATATTGCAGATTACATAGTGCACAACTTACTGCCAGAGAGTGATCGTGACATCGTCAGCCGGACGTCTTGTGCAGCTTTGCATGCTCAACATGTAAATTACTGTTAAGGCTGTAAACAGGGTAGACTACTCAGAATCTGAATATCATGAAAGCGATGTGCAGTTATGTGGTACGTAACTGTGTAAACAGATGATACTTCATAGATTATTGTGCCTCCTTTTAATGTAAAATGGCACTAATCGCAGCCACTTCGGTCTCCAGTGGAAAATGCCTATAAGACTTTTTTTTTTTTTCATTTCTTCAGCGGCAGGGTCACGGTAGTAGCAGAAGACATATAATTATTGAGATAGGAGCTCAAAATTTTGGGCTACATAGGTATAACCGCTCGATAGTTCAATGGGGCTAGCGATTAGAGATGGCTTACCCAATTATGTATTGTCATGTAATTCAAGACTGTCCTAACATTTCCTCGATGACTGAGGGTAGAAGACGTACAGTCAAGAGCTAATCATTTCTAATGGGAGGGGAAAAAAAAAAATATTTCCCAAGCGGGGAATCGAACCCCGGCCGTCGCGGTGAGAGCGCGAAATCCTAACCACTAGACCACTTGGGATCTGTAGATCAGGATCACTCTTAAATATATGACGCTTGCAAATGTAAGACATTTTATAGCAATTCAAATTTTACAATTTATATCACAATATAGATATTTTCTGTAGAGATTTAGATACTAGACCAATCTATCTGCCCACCTGTTAGTTTTTTGGGGCCACGAAATTGCAACCTTCGTTTCAAGTGAAATTCCGGATGACGTTTAGATTTTAGAATTAAAAACATAAACTGTAATTTGGAAGAAAGCGGAAATGAAAATTCTACGTTTATTCTCATTCTGGCAACAATAGTGTTGGTAAAACCCGTTCGACTCGTCTTGTTATTCCAAAAATTAATAATAGAAGATCTATGCCTATTTAGTCGTACATTTGTTGCGTATCACATACTCTGGACTATGTGAATATAGAATTTGAAAAACCAAGTCTAGTCTAGTCTTAGGTGAGTATCCCGCAGTTCTTTCCCACAACACCGTTGCTAGTGATCGTGACCTCGTCTGTCTTGTCTTAGAGTCTTAGTCATCTTAATCATCCTTCTCATCAGCAACTATGAAAGACAGTGGTCAACTGATCAGTTTGAGACTGAGTGAACTCATTGGAGTTGGCAAGGAATTCCAAATGAAACTTGGCCTACCAGCGGTGCTGTTCCAGGATTGCACCCTCATGTCTACTAGTCTACTGTCTACTAGCTAATTTACAAAGTAAACCACCCTAAAACCTTCCCTGACCCAATCCCAAACCCTAACCTTAATGCCCATCATGACAGGAGCAACAGTCAGGGTGAGTCCTTCTCCATAATGTCAATTGAGACAGGAACATCAGGTATAAGTCTCATTTGGAATTTCTCCTCAGGGGTGCCCTTACTTAGCCTGAAGATTTTGCCTACCAGATTTGCTGCCAAAACTTCACTAAATGGCATTATTCTTCAGTTTCACTTGCTGTCTAGAGGAAGATTAATCTGAACTTAGATTAGACTACTTCTTATTTTATTTTAGCTTCAAACAAAAACTGAGGTGGACCAATTAATTTTATTAAAAGTAATTTACTCTATACAACACTTTCTAAAATGAAAATTACTTTCTTTAATTTATCAAAATACTGAATGTATGCAGAGTAGAAAAATTCATCATTGAACTTGAAGTTCCACCAAGAAAGAAGGCCGAAGTTAAACAGTACAACTAATACATGAATGGGGACTTGGACCTTTGTTTTTATGTTCATAATAATAATCACTTCAATATGCAACAAAGAAACATAAAGTGACTGCAATGCTGTTTCCTGTGGATAAGATTCAGATCAGACTTATTCTGTGGTGGGATATGACTACACATTACTGGAATACTGCCTGCCTTCAAGTTTCGTGTCTCTACATTGCAGCGTGGGTTGTACATGCAATGAAAGTTTGCATTTTTCCATATTTGAAATACAAAAGTTCTGATGTCACTTCTGATTTTTTATCTTTTGCAGCAAAATCAAAGTGTTAGGGTCTGTTAGGTCTCTACAGTGTGTACCCTTGTATTGATTTTTGTTTTGGGGGCTTGTATCTACTAGATTACACAGATTTTTTCATCTGAAGCATTTAAAAAAAACAAAAAAACTTAGGGATAAGCAGTCAGTGCACCTGGTCACATTTAACTTCTTTAGTTAGCCAACTTGGTGCACAGTGACTGGGTCCTATTTTTATTTTTAAATAATATCAGTAACCAACTTCTTGAATTTATTGTCCAGCTCAAGTTGGTATGTGTGTAGGAGACCTTATAAGTTCACTACTGTGTCTTTATGAGAGTTTGGTATTAATAGATTATGAAAGCAGATCCCATATTCATATACAGACATTGAAAGCAAAGGGCATCTGACTGTGGTTAGAGCAAATGCTGGAGGAGATAAACTGTTGTGTCTCCAAGGCCAATATGTTCAGTTTTGGCCTTACAAGAATTTCTATGCCTTGTTCCAGTAAAGTAAAGCTACATCAGTGATTGACCCGTTTAGCCTAAACAGTTTTTTTTAGATAATTTTTAAATATTTAAAGCAACATTAATTTGACTTAAAGTTAAAATAAGCTTGCCAACAGAAATCAACCAGACATAATAGAAAACATTCTTCCACATTTCCAGCGACATGAAAAATGTTTTGCTTTTTATTTTTAGGGTCATCAATGATAAGTCAGCAATGTCGTCCAAGACAGACAACAAGGAAGGTGGCAGTGAAAAGCAGACAGAAGGAGAGGATAAGCCAAATTCCTCAAAAGCTGCCAAAGCTGCTGACTTGGAACGCATTCGTCAGAAACTCGCCAAGAGGTCACTCAATGTCAAGTTTGACCTTCAGGGATCTGACTACAAACCTATTGAGAACATTGGAATTGGTGCCTACGGCGTGGTCTGCTCAGCCATTCACTCAAAATCTGGAGATCGAGTTGCAATAAAGAAAATACCCTCTGTCTTTGAGGCCCTTACAGTGGCTAAGAGAACTTACCGTGAGATAAAGATATTGAAGCACTTCAAGCATGACAACATTATATCTATTCGGGAGATTCTATTGCCAAAAGAGAATGTGAAAGATTTCAAGGTAGGCTCTGTTTTGTGGTTCAAGCTGCAGATCATTCACTATTCAGGCCACAGACAAATTATTACCCCAGTTTACAAGTGTTTGATGTCCATTTGGTACAATCCTGGGACTCTGCCAAAGTGTACTTACATTAGTCAACTTAGTGCTAAGGTCATATTATATATATTATCTTATATGTCCAACTGATGTAACTGAAGTGACAAAAGGTGGCCATTCCCACAGACGTTCTTTGTGTTAGAAGACAAATTGGAAAAGTGTTTTGCACATTCTGGTTTGTATCGTTTGTATGAAATAGATGGTTTCTGTCTAGCCATCACCAGGTAAAAGCATTATAGTTTTCATAAGAGACATAGAAAAGAGGTTTGATGAATCATAGGCAAGAGAAGCGGTGTGGATAAGAACAGTGTGAGATGGTGGATAGCAGAGGGTAGAAGGGATTACATATTGTGAGGGGGAGGCACAGATTGTGAGGGTGAGAGATAGTATTATATTCTAAAATAGGGAGAAAAAAGAAAGAAGAAGCTGTGTAGGATTCCAACGGACAACTGACAATATAAGGCGGTGAGAGAATTGAAAAAACTGAGATTTCAGCAGGACCTCACAGAGAGTCCTCACCTCCATGTTGCAACATTCTGGTATTTTGCTTAAAGTTTCTTTCCTTATTAAATTATCCTCACGAATTTAAAAGCTTCATGAAGCTCACATTTCTGGTCCATGCCCTTAGAATTTGAGTTTGTGAGATTCTACTGTATGTCTGCAACACAGTGCATTTTGAATAGATATTGAGTATACTATGAAATTCTACTCTACTGTATAATGGCTGCGCAGTGCATTTTACATAGTCAGTTAAATAACGTAGTTTTTGCATTTTGTTGCAGGATATCTATGTGGTCTTTGATTTGATGGAGAGCGACCTGCACCGTATCATCTACTCCAAACAGGAGTTGAGTGAGGAGCACATTCGCTACTTCCTCTATCAGATTCTGCGAGGCTTGAAATACATCCACTCAGCCAATGTAATTCATCGAGACTTGAAGCCTAGCAATCTGCTTGTGAATGAGGACTGTCATTTGAGGATTGGTGACTTTGGTAAGTAGCTTTCTTATCGTTAGCCCCAAAACTTTTTTGCCTAACTCATTATTTGGCATTGTTGAGAATTATTCCTGTCCCATTTATTACTGGAAGCTTTTCATAAATATGAAACAAAATTGGCTTTAAGGAACAGAGACCCTTTGCAGATACAGCTGTCTTTACTAAAAAGTATAGAAATAAAACAAGTACTATCAAATCTATCGGATTTTTTTCATTTTTCTTGCAATCACAAAAAAAGTTAGGCAAAAATGTTCTGAGGCTACCGATATGAAGTTCATTTCTCATCCCAGCAAATTATTTTTACAAACAGTGCTAAGGAATTGTCCCTGCTAGAGGTGACATCAAGGTAAGACTATCTTATGTCAGTATGACATCACTCTGTCCATCTGCCTAATACATTGCATCATCAATGGCACGACATTCTAATGAGGGTGCATTACTGTCATGAAGGAAGATTATCCAGAATGTCCTTACACTGATAAAGTTAGAGGATTCAGTAGTATTCATGGACATTTTACAGAGCTGCCAACCCGTAAGAATTTTTTGTATTTCATACGAAAATCCGACCTCAGTACGAAAATACAAATCGTATGCGTGAAAATATGTCCCTACGAAATAAATTCTACGAACACATTCTGCAACGAAGTCGGCTGCTTAGAGAACTCCCTTATACTGAAAATCGCTAATTTTGGTGTCGGGATGATTATGGGTACACATTGTAGTCAAATATAATAAATAGTGTGGATTAAAAAGGAATAGATGCACTTTTTTGGGAACAATATCGAGTACGATAAATATCTAGCGTTGTGAGCTACATTAATTTCCGTTTAGCGCCATCGTTGAAACTTCTGCGCAATTCATTTGCGGACTTGGAGCGAGTCAGTTTGAATTCTAGTGATAAGCGTCTTAATCATCAGCCATGCCACTGCCATCATCGAAGCTTCAGAAAAGCGAAACGAGGGTCCAGTCCTTCCTGCCGGAGTACTGTGTTAAATTTCCATGGGTGAAAAGGAGCACCTGGGGGAATACTTTCACCCACTGCACCTAGTGCAATTGTGATTTTTCAGTGGTGCACTCAGGATCTGGCGACATAGCCACCCACGCCAGAGGCAAAACACATTCAGAGCTGGCTGAAAAGTCTAAAAACCAACCATCAGTGGCCTCCATTTTTTAAGAAGCCAGCGGAGGAATCAGCTGAAGACAAGGTTACTAGAGCAGAAGTGCAGCTTGTGGAACTAATTGCTGAGATGAACTTGCCCATTGCCGCAGCAGACAAACTGACCGCAGCATTCAAGGAGATGTTTCCAGATTCTGCCATTGCTGCCAAGTTTTCCTGTGCCCGAACAAAGACCACAACCATAGTTAAGGAGATGGCTAAGCTTCACCAAGCAACACTGTTTGCAAGGGTGAGAAAAGGACCATTTACCATTTCAACAGATGGAAGCAATGAACAAAAAGAGAAATTGTTTCCTGTTGTTGTCCGCACCATTGACCCAGAAACCTTGGAAGTGTCCTCAGAATTGATGTCTTTACCAGCTTGTGAAGGTTCTGCAACAGGTAAGCATGATTTTGTATTTTTCTGTAAATTTAGGTAGTGTAGACCAAACCTTTGCCTTAACCTTGTGCTCAGTACTCAGTGAAATATAAATTATACTTTTACAGATCTGCATTACAGATCTAAGCTAGCTATGTTAAACACTGAATGAACTACCTCAGTACCTGGTCCATAACTAATCACACACACTAAACAAGCATAACTGATGACAGTGCCAGGTACTTTTGTATCCAGTGGTCTCTTTCAGGAGATCTGTCACAGCTTATTTGTTAAAACTCTTCAGATCTAGGGCTAGATCTAGTTGTATTTTAGTGTAAATAGAGCTAGACTGTCTACATCAACACCAAAATGCTGTTATAACGTATAAGTTGATGTTTGAAATAAAAGTTAAGAATCCTATTAACAGTCCTGACTTACACACTGAACTAAATATGACCATTCTTCAACTTGCATGGAAAATATTTCATCATCAATGTGGTCTTCATGCTTACCACCTGAAGCAGTTTTTTATATAGAGAAGATGAATCACAACAGTACTATAGACAAGATGAATATTACACTGGCTGATGCATGGACGTATGAGCTAGTTTTGACTGGCACCTAAGATTGAAGTGACTTCCATTAGTTGTCGGTGCATTTATTCTTCAATTGCTTTGTTTGACAGGTGAGAATATTTATAACCTCCTGGATGCAATCGTGGTGGAAATTAAGATCCCATGGGCCAACTATTTGGCTCTTGGCTGTGACAATGCCAATGTTATTACTGGTGTGCACAAGGTTGGTATTGATTATTCTTTTATCAGTTTCTTTGTTCTGTGTTTTGTTTGTGTCAGCTTACATTGTCTGAACTGTTTACCAGTGGCAAGTCAGATGTATTGAGATAACTTTATTTTCCCTTGTTATGCCTAATTTATTCATCATGTTGATATTTACAAAGAATTTAGTGTGATGGGCAGTTCTTTGCACTTTTATTTGCAGTATTTCTTTTTCACTTTTTATTTTTTTTCGTAGATACGTACTTGGTCTTATGTTTCAGGGTATGTGGGCTTTAATGAAGGGGAAAAAAATCCAAACATCAGATGTTGCATTCAGTTCCTTTTATTGAATTCATTATTTACTTACATCTTTTAGTTTCAGGGTATGTGGGTATTTGTGAAGGAAAAGGTTGCTTTCAGTTCTGTTTTGTTTAATGACTATTTCCTACACTTTTATTTCAGGGTATGTATGCATTTGTCAAACAAAAGAACCCTGACATTTTCCTGGCTGGGTGCACTCTGCATCTGGTCCATCTAGCAGCGGAGAAAATTGCCAGTGTTCTGCCAGTTGCCCCAAGTGATTTTGTTGTGGATATTTTCCACTATTTTCGAAAGTCCTTTGTGCGTCAGAAGGGACTGACAGATTTCCAGGTGTTATATGACCTTAGACCAGGAACAAAAATCTATTTTCAAACATCTATCAACAGGGTGGCTCAGCATTGGCAGGTGAGTGTATTGAAAAATTGTGTGATATTTTGCACAGATTCTGGTTGTTAACTTGTCAAACTTGCTGTTTGTTTATTCAATTTCCAGGAAAGAGTTGACTTGTCTTAGTTAGCCACTTTGTCCAATCTACTCAAGTTCTTGAAAAGGATGCTGTAGAGGCCCTTTATACTTTCAGTTCTTCATGTTGTCCATGCAAACAGGATATAATTNTTTGTAATCCATTCTCTGTCTGCATTTTGGGAATATTTTATTCTTTTCAATGCCTGTGCATTTCCTCTCTCTCTGTCTCTCTTTCTCTCTGTGATTTTTTGCTCTATCATTTTATATTCTAGACTGTGCAAAATTTTTAGTATTGTAATCATAATCACAGTATACATATACAGTAATTTCTTCATTTCTGTTATCAGCAGATCTTGTGAAGAGGGTTTCATTTTGTTTGTGTATATGAGTAGAAATTCAAAGTATGTAGGAATTTTTCAGGTCTTTTGCTGTTACAGTATTTACAAGTATTCTGGTTTATCTGTCTTAAGGTGATGCAGCAAGATCCTTCATTGCCAATATGGAAAAGAATGGTCTGTCTAAAGAAAGGCTGTCAGATTGCTGTTAAGAACTACTATCAGAGCTGCACCAAATATCTCATTCAGCAGCTGCCTTTTAGAGAACCTCTGCTGCAACACCTGGCCATCACTCAGCCTACAGCCTTCAAGAATGATAGGATGACAGCAACTCTGGGTCATTTGCTGTCCAGATTCCCAATCCTGCTCGGAGACAGCACAAGGGACACTATTTATAACCAGTTCGCTGAGTTACAGTCAAGGGTTATTAGCACCCAGGAAAGGGATGATCACACATGGAGTCAGTTGACAAAGACTGATAAGGAAGTTGCTGGAATTTGCAATGTTTTCCTTGGGCTGATGGCTATACCACACAGCTCAGCTCACTGTGAACACGTCTTCAGCTGTGTACATAAGAACAAACTGACTTTCAGCCCAGCCTTGGAGTTTCCACCCCGGAAGCCCTGATGGTGATCAAACACAAAAAATCCTTCGAGCCGTTCACACTCCAGGAGTTGCGGCATCTGAAGGGCTCCTGTATAATTAATTCTGCATATGTATGTAGTGTAAATAGTGTAAATAGGTGAGTAGTTTCCCATTTTCAACAAACGTGTGTTACTCAACTTTTTTGTGTTGATTTTCATCCCACCGAGGTGAGTAGGAAAATTGGGGTCATAATATGAATTTTTGACCCTTGGAGTATGAAAATTGAGATTTTTGAGGTTGGCAGCTCTGATTTTAGTTGACCCCCATCTGAAGATATGTGCAGAGCTGATAAAATTTACAGTAATGATCTCAAATAATATTTTACCCAGCTACTGATAATTAAGAAATTCTGATCAGTGTTTCTGTTTGATAGACTGCTTTCAGTCTCATGTAGACAGAACCACTCATTGCTTGGCAGAACCTCATAATGAATGCTGTGTTCAGAACCGTAGCTGTGATTAGTCCAAATACATGGCAGGTCTCCCCAATTTCATATACACTATCTTCATATAGATGCCTGCCAAGAAATTTTGATAGCTCTAGCAGTTCCGATATGTTTTTTGTTAGATTTTTTTTTTTTACAAAGGCATTTTGTCAGTTTTTTTTGTTCTCAGAATTAAAAATGATTACACTCCTTGTCAGGTTTGAATTGTGTATCATCAATTAATCTGCCCACAGAAGTACTCATTTGATTACCACTAAAGATGGTGTGTTAGGTTTGGTCAAACATATTGCCGTAGCTGATGATTTGCTTGAAAAGTGTGTATGTCACAGTTTGAGTCCTTGTTTTAGACAGTCATTGAAATATGTGTAGTGTGTATGTATGCATCATTTGTTATCAGTATTCTCATGAGGTAACAAATATATTTACCGGCAGTCTGTAAGGTTAGTGTTCTAGATCCCCAGTTGATATTTTTTTTAATGGTTGGCACTGACTTGCTCTGTCAGATGTATTCCCAGTGGAATGATAGTTTATTAAATACATCTTCTCTCCACACTACTTTATCACAAGCATTGAAAGGTTATGTCAAAAGATCTCAGGTTTTAGAAAATTTTAAAAGTTTAGACACTTGAAAAGTTTCATTTTCATGCAATATTTCATCCGAAAGGACAGATTTTCATAACTTGAATGGTATATCTGAATTCTGTCTTACAGTACTTTAAACTTTATACAGGAATGGCTCGTGGTATGTTCTACACACCTAATGAACCCAGCTACTACATGACACAGTATGTGGCAACACGTTGGTACCGTGCCCCAGAGATCCTGTTATCCCTGCTGGAATATGGCACAGCTGTAGACATGTGGTCTGTGGGCTGTATCTTTGCAGAGATGATGGGCAGGAAACACCTGTTTCCGGGTAAATAAGCACATGGGATCATGAAAAAGATCCTTCTGTTAATCTTAGTATTAAAGTCAATACTCAGTGTGTTTACACTTTAGATAAAATTCTTTCTCCAGTTTGCAATGTCAAATTTCTAAATGTCAAAGCAAACATTCACATGACTACATGACTAAATTATTGCATTAATCATGTTTCTTTAGCAATGTATCAAAGCTGTGCTTGCTGATATATCTTCACATTATCATCACTTAAACTAGACAGTTGACCAACTCATTCTCAACCTTATATGAGGGATCCATGCTGATCTTTTGTCATTTTCAGACACTGACTATAATCGTTGCTTCTCATGAAGCAATTTAAAGCTTTGAAGTTTGTTCACAACAAAACTTATGGCAGTAGACTATGATGATAGTGAAAAGAGATGATAATTTTCAGACACTATAGAATTCCAGTTTTCTAATTTGGTGTAACATATTCTGGCTGAAAAAATGTCAACATGCAGCAAATTTCATTACTGCTTATTGAAACATAAAAGACCCATTGCTGTTAAGCATAATGAAATAAATTCATACTCTATTTTTTATCTCATTTTAGGCAAGGACTATATGGCCCAGGTGAAGCTGATATTAGGGGTACTGGGAACTCCTTCAGAGTCTGTGCTTAAGAACTGCCATAATGACATCCTTCGGAGAATCATTAAAGGTGAGCACAACACACGTCCTTGAGCTCAGGAAGAGTTGGGTTGCCTGTCTGTATGTGGATCAGGAAACTTCTGACTTAAAGTTTGAAATTTGTGATTGTCACAGTCGCTGTTAGGTGATCATATAGTATACCCTCACAACTTCAAACCTCATATAATTGAAAAACTTGCATATAATGACGTGTCCCTCTTTTTATGTCAAAATTGAATAATTATCTAGAGCCTTTAATGAACTAGAAATGTGTGTATGTGAATTAAGATTTAAAGGAGGACGCGTGTGTTCCAAAATAATTTTCCATTTTTCAATACTTTTTCTCTCTGAAAATTATCTATGGTGCCCACCGAGTCAATTTTGCGAAGAAAGAGCATTGTTCTGTTACCGTGCACACATGTAATATGACGCAGTTAGGAGAGCTAGAGCTACCGGGTTTGGCCTTTGCATCCAGAATTATTCCCCTTCCCCGGACAGCAGCGGCTTGTTGCAAAAACAATGACGTCACTTAAGTTCCAGCAACTACAGACACCTCTATCTGACGATATATTGTTGAGCTTTTAATTAAGGTTCTGGTCATCCAAATTCAAGCATAAAGTTTGATAATGAAAGCCAGTTAAAGTATTTTGCATTTTTATTGCCTCAGCATGATTTTGTATGACATGTTTACTGTTCACAGAGGAATTAACAGTCATACCAACACGCTATCACCCATTCGCAGAGCGCTGGCTAGACAACTTGGCCATGCTAAAATGTATTTGACATAGCTTATGGCCGCCATGCACACAGTAGGTGTAACAATTCGGACTTTGGATAATGTAACCCTGTGGGTTGTCTGGGGCCGGCAGAGGCATCATATCATTATGACAGACACTTGAAAGACTCTTTTATTGGAACAATAGGGTATCGTATGATTTAGTATGGTCTTTAGGATGATGCAATTTTCCTTTAACATGCTTTTCAGCACAATTACAACCATACCAGATAAGAAACTTGGACTCTCATCAGACACCAACAAGAGAGTGCCTTTTGAACATGAAAAATACCCAAGGGGAATGCTGCCACTAGCTGGATTTGAACCCAGCATCTTCTGCACCAAGAGGCAAATGCTCTACCTCTTTTGAATCTGCTGACATAACTCAGAAACAGTGGAGGTTGTTCCAAAGGATTTGAGCTCTTGGTGTCTCACAACATTTTCATCTGTCTCTTATGCAGGTCTTGGCAAGAAAGATCCCATATCATGGGAAAAACTATTCCCGAAAGCCAGCAAGAAGTCACTGGACCTGCTTGGCCAGATGCTGGTTCTCAACCCAGCTGACCGTATCAGTGTAGAGCGAGCATTGTCACACCGACTACTGAACACCTATCACTGCCCAGATGATGAGCCCATCTGTGTGCCAACTTTCAATTTTGACTTTGAAAAGGAGGTAACCTTCTGTTTTTACATTTTGGCTCTCCTCGTCTTGAGATATATGCAGTTTTCATTAAATCTGCGAATTTCATTTTCAAGAAATAATATAAACATTTAGATGCACTGAATAGGGCATTTCTTGCCGTTTGATGAGATCCAGTCATAATGTCAATAAATTTTTCATAAGTCAGAATAACACTACATCAGCCCTTATGTCTATGCTCAAGTCATACTGATGTTCTCATTTTATATTTGAATAGCTCTGATAATGAACATCTTAATCTTTTCTGATTGCAGACCAGAGTGTAGAATACTTTTTTGTTATCAGGGCATTGATTAGATACCTTGGACAGCTGGTTCACCATCTAGAAACTTCCTACCTCTAGAAATGTTCATGAAAATTTAAAACTCATTCACGTTTTCAGTTTCATTTATTATTCCTAACTGCTTAAGTTTTTGATCATTCTGATGTTATTAAGTAGCAACTTTACAAGAAGTCAGTCATACTAGCAGTATATGGGGTGCGCCCTTGATAGGATGAAAGATGACGTTGAGGAGTTTTAAAAAAAAAAATAGAGTGAAAAATGATATATATCACTGTCTTTTCAGCAATAATGCACTGAATAATCTTTAGACTCAAGATTCCGAGGAGCAACCTTCTCACTCAAACTCCACCCCACATATTACATGAATTCATTGAATTTAATTACAATGAGAGGAAAAGACTTGATGCTGTTGGGGTCAGTTTTGGGCTATTTTGTTTTTTTGTAAGTTTGGATCCTGAAAATATTTCTTGAAAATGAAACCTAAACATTGTATGAACAATTTTCTTCAAGACCTGTGTACCTGTTTAATTGGCTTCTTTGGTGATGATGTTCTGTACTAAATTAGCCAACAAACCTCATTTCCGGTCAAGCTAAATTGTGGTTTGATTTAATTCATCAAATCATGCTTCCAAAAGTAAAAGTATGGGCTAATAAAAACCAGTGACCATTTCAGCCAATCATATTCCTCAAACAATGGCAAAGTGAAAGCAGAAGTGATAATTGCTGGTATCTGACTTGTTATGCCTGGATAACCGCGCTTGTATTATTTTTTTCTTGAGAGTGTGAGAGTGGTCTATAACTAGAGTTTTGCCTTGCAGGATATGGATAAACCACGGTTGCGTGGAGTGATCATGGAAGAAATTATGAGCTTCCATCAGCCAAAGCAGCCAACACTGAGTTTCAATGCATTTTTGAGGCCTGCACCAAAGTCTGAAACGCCATCATTTAAGAGTGACAAGACAGATGCAGAAGATGTCACAGTGATGTCACAAGGTCTAGAGAATGCTGGTATGGTTCATCTGTTACATTTCATATATTGTATGGGTTGATGTATAATGTATTCCACTAATTAGATCAGATGCAAATTTCAGTGTCATTTTGTTCAGAATTTCAGACCAACATTTTTCAGGATTTCAGGCTAGTTCTTTGTGACAGTATCTGACTCCACAGAGAAACTAAAAAATTTAAACATGTAACAGTTTTATGAAGAAGTAAGTGTTTTGATATTAAGAAAAGGCTTCACAGTATTTCATTTTTCCTCCAAACTGCAGTGATGTTGGAATGTGACTTATTTGTCAGCAAGGACATTAGGTACCTCAAGTATCAAGCCACTTAATAGCATAGAACTAGAGTATTTGCAGTAGTTAAGAGATTTGTTTCTGAAGCATTCACTACTGAAATATTATGTTTATCTCTCTCCACATTATTATTTGTGATTACACTTTTAAATCACCTGTAAAGTGGTAATACAGTCTTTATGCAGACACTCTTGATGCAGATGGGGATAACATTGTGTCAAACATCAGCTTAGAATTACAGGAGTATGATGATGCTGCCATCCATTTCAAACCACAATATAATTTAGAAAAATAATTTTCCTCATGTTTAAGGCATCATCTTGGTGTTTCGATTCAGATGTCCTTATTATTCCTTCTCTGTGACATTTTCAGGGGACAAGCAGACAACAGAATATGGCAGTGTGGCTATTTTCAAAACTCCGAGTAGTGCAGAGGGCAAGACCAGCACTAAAGTTTCACCTGTGTCTGTTGATGTTGGAAGGTTGCAAGTTTCGGAATCTGCAGACATTGAGATGCTCAGCGCTCAGTCTTCCGATGGGAGAGCCATGGATACACAGAGTACAGATGTGATTCTCGTTAGCATGGACAAGACCGAGCAAAAACCAGCGACAGCTGTAAAGGAGGAGAAGAGAGCTGGTGGGGAGAAAGATGGGAAAGCGGCAGCAGCTGAGAAGAAGGGTGGAAGTACTATCTCTGAGGATACGAGAGCCAAAGTGAAGCAAGCATTGATGAATGCAAATCGTCGACAGAGAGCTGGTAAGTACGATGGTGGGTAGGTAGATCAAAGATCTGTGCTGTCAGAATCTTTCATTTAAATTTGAGAAAACTCTCTGTAATCTACCCGCAGCAACTCCTCGAGAGCATTTAAAAGTTGTGATTAAAGAAGGTGCAATTATTCAGTAACTTTTATATGCAGCTATAACTTCTTGCTATGAGGGAAAATGTTGCTATTGTGCAGAAATTGCAAATATTCAGACTACAACTAAGTAAGGTCAACTTTATGGACTTTGGCAAATCCATAAAGCGACTGGGCTAACTTGACAAGCAGTGTAACACATTCTGCAAATTTAGTAATATACAGTCTATGCTGTTTCAGCTCAATCTTTCAGTTCCTTTATTTTGGGTCAGTCACATTCAACTTACAAAGTACAATCAATTCCACATATGCGCAGTTCATTGAGAGCATATAAAAGTTGTGGTTAAAAAAAAAACACTATAACGTCTTGTTATGAGGGAAAGTGCTGCTGTCATGCAGAAATTGAAATTATCCTGACTGCAACTAAACAGCGTCAACTGTATAAACTTTGGCTCTTTTTTTTATATGTTTGTCAGAGTCACAAGGAGAAGATGTTAAAGAGACTAAACCAGTGACAGCAGCTCAAAGACAGAGGGAGAGAGAGGAGAAGAGGAGAAAGAAGAAAGAAAGAGCTTTAGAGAAAGTCAAGAAATCGAAGGATAAGAAAGGTAAGAGCAAGAGAGTTATGAGGTTGTAATGGAAAATAGGCATTGGCATTTCCAGGCCTGAAGATTACCTGGAATGGGCTTAATAGAAGGTCAGTAAGTCCTGGGAGATTATAAAAAAAATTTGTTTGGAACTACTTACCTGCGCATTGACCCCAATTAAAAATTTGTCAAACACAGTACAAATTTCATTGGTTATAAAGTTGTTTTAAGTATGTCATTATCATGGCAAAAATATCAGATTTCTGGGTATATTTTGGAAGGATCATAAGAAAACAGTTTTTTATTTCATTCACTGGAAATCTTGAATGAAGCAGAAAGACAGTTATGTTGTACTCATGAGTAAGTTTAGTGAGGAAAATGAAGGTTCCATTTTTTACAGACAGTATAATTTTGTTGATGTTTATATCAGCTTTACGAGTTTGGGAAACTGCTGCTAAATGGCTGAGCAATCTGGCAAACTTTCTTCGTTCGTGTGATAAGTTTTATTAAGCAACCTTGAATATATTTATTTTACATTACTCTTTCTGTCGGGATGGTTTGTGTTAACACTCTGTAAAACTAACAGTCATAACATCTAGGATTCTGAAGATCTTGTTTTAATATTTAAAGTCAAACCTTTCCCATCATTGCTTTGTGTTTTATCTGTCAACTAGCTGTCCAAGAGCAGTCAATGACCCTGTCAAGTCAGGACATGGAACTGTTGCGACGTTGGACCATCATGCAGAAACCATCAAGCCCATCACATCCTGAACCAGCAGTGTCACCACCTCAAGGGGCGGGCACAGCAGAAAACAGCAACAACAACAGCTCATCATCCAGGAATTCCACCGGAGCCAACAGCTCTCAGAGTATAGAGATCAGTGGGTGGGGCAACCAGGCATCCACCACCACAGGAAATAAGCCTAGGCAGATATTAGCCAAAACTACAGCAATGACCTCTGTAACTACTGTGAATATCACATCCAGTCAGATCAATTCTGGTGGTTCTGTATTCATTCCTACCACACAGTTGAGTTTAGGTCAGTCAAACTTTATTCCTGTCATAGCCATTCCCTCAACAGTAAACCCCGGGAAGATAGAGATCAAAAGAATATTGCATGCCCAGACAGCAGCACCACCACCAGCGCCTTCATCAATGCAAGCTTCAGACAGCACAAAAACTTTATTACAAAATGCAATTCTTATGAGAAATAGGGGCACTCCAGCCAATACTGCCTCACAAAGCATTAACACTCAGAGTGTGAACCAGGACAGTAAGTCGTCAGACAGGTCAGAAAACTTAAATCAGTCAGCATCAACTAGCATGAGTTTTCCGTCAGGCGTTAGTAATGAAACAACACCCCATTCACAGGCCAGTATTGTTCATGGAGACCAGTTTAACATACCAGTGGCTTCAGACCCAGATCTGCTGAAACCATCAGCAAGAGTGATGTCTAAAGACGATAAACTTTCGCCTCGCAGTCTTGGAAATGACCTTTTGGATTTTCTTAATGAGCTAAAGGACTCTCCAAAAGAAAAGCCTGTACAAGCACCAGTTAATGTACAACCTGTGCCACCCCATTACCATGGGTCAGGCTCCTCTTTTGTTCAAAGCCAGTGCATACAGGATGAAAACTCTTTATTTTCAGTTGGTGGTCCATCACCCAAACACAGTCCCCAACATTCTTTGACTCCGCCACCTCCCTACAACCCTAATCTTCAGACTCAAGATTCCGAGGAGCAACCTTCTCGCTCAAACTCCACCCCAATTCTTCTCAGGCATAATTCTCACTCACCCAGCTTACCAAACCGACCATCATCAGAACGACCTCAGCGATCATCTGTTCCCATAGCAGCCTATGGAAACCAACAACCGTTCTCAAGCTCATTTCCAAATCAAAGTGGGTTCCCATCAGGTTTTCAGACTGCAAATACATCAAATTTTTCATCAAATTCCATGTCCGAGACAAGCTATCAGAATTTTGGCCAGCCACCTTCTGTGATAACCTTTGACACTCACATACCTCATGCCAACATGCTTTTCCAGACTTCATCTGACTTCTCATCACAGCTGCAACAACAACCACAACAGCAGCAGCAACAACAACAGCAGCAGCAGCAGCAGAGACAACAGCATCAACAGCAACAACAGATGTTTGAAATTACAGGACATTATACTGATTTCAACAGTTTCCCGGGAGCTTCATCTTCAGCAAACCCCTCCATGCAGTTTGACCAAAATTTCACAGCATTTCCACCATCACAGTCCCAGCAACAAAATTTTGGCCTGAATCCCAGTTTCCAGTCCACCCGTTTTGCTGGTGCATCTTCTCAATCGCAAGCCTTGGGCCAGCAGCAGGTACACGGACAAAACGTTCCTCTCTCCAATTTGCAGTCGACTGGAGCCTCAGGCACTAGAAACCCTGGACAGTACAACTCATCACTACTCCAACACAGTCTGCCTGGTCCTTCAGGGGCAGGTGAGAATTATATGTACAGTTTAATAGAATTTAACACTTTCCTCCCACATGGCACATTGAAAAATACAATTTTATCCAGTCTTAAGTACCAGTATAAAGAATATCACTAAAGTGTGATGTGACATTGACGTGACTGGGCAATATTTGGAGGAAATGGTTGGTAAATTGTTGACACTAAGTAATGACAAGGAGGAAAAGTGGGAATTTCAAAGTTCAGTAATTTCAAAAATTATGGTGTCTGAAAATTTTGCCAATGGCTGCTGCCATCTGTGATCCACATTTGTGATCCAAATAGCCCTTAATGGCCTCTCCCTTCCATATCGAAGAGGCTGTGGATTCTGGACTTAGCTGGCCTGAGTGGTCAAAACAGTTTCTGTTTTCTCATCTTGATTGACATTTTCCCTCAGCCTTATAGTAATTGTGTTATATTCTACTTCTTTTATTAGGACCATCCAATCCAAGTAACCGGTTGACGGTTAACTGTGGTCACCCCTCCCGAAGGCTGGACACTGGTGCTGACCTCATTGCTCTCTTGAGCAAGCAGTTCTCTCGGTCACAAGTGGTTGATATTTTCCCTCCAGCCTTGGCCTTGACCCCCAAGGGCACAGGAGCAGGTTATGGTGTGGGCATGGATCTGGACAATATGCTGACTGATGCTCAGGACCATGCTAGGTACAGTAGTTTTGTGATATTAGGTCTCATAGGCCAAAAAACGCCTGACGCTTGAGCAGCTCATTGATATTAACAAATGCATGTGGTTGGTATTCATGTAAGCAAGTACAGTACTGAAGTTTATCAAGAATATTATATCATCCACCACGTGAACTTGTTCAAATTCCTTTATTGCAAATTCAAGCTTAGGGCAGAGAAAGATATATTGTTTACAATGTTTCAGGGTGAATTATCAGCTAAGAAACATACTTTCTCCAATCTCTTAGATATATAATCATACCAATAACATTTCTTAATGGATGAACATTGGAAGAGCATGTACTTCATCAGCATTTTTGTTTTCCCTGAAGATGTTCATACTTCAAAATTTTTGCATCAAATTCTTCATTAGGTGAAAACATAGGAGTGAAGGAGAGAGAGGATATCATTTCAGAATATTTTCTCAAAAATCGAAATGCTATCATGAACAGAATTTGTGAATGATTTAGTTGACAGGGATCATTCCTTTCTACTGCAGTGTCAGAGTTGAGCAGAGCCCGCTATCTTCCTCCCTACTGGCTGACTGGCTGGACATCAGTGGACAAATCAGTCAGGCTGACCTAGAGGCCCTGGAGAGAGACCTGGCCCTGCAGAGTCCCATGCATGTCAGCTATAATGATGTCAACATGTGATCATACTCAAATAAGGTTATTAGCATAAACAGGTCTGTCTGGCTGATATAATGACCTTAGCATGTGATTCTTCTCTCAAAAAGTCATTAGCAAAAAAAAGGCATGTCTAGATGATATGGTGACATTAAGATATGATCCTACTCTAACAAGGTCAGCAGAAACCAGCCCATCTAGATTATATAATAATGTCAACATGTGATCCTGTCATTAGCAGAAGCAACCTGTCAAGGAGACATAATGACATCAGCAGGTGATCCTGCTCCCATATTATAGTGATTAGCACAAACAACCCTGTCTAGATGACACAGTGATGTCAACAAAAGATCCCCCTCTCATAAAGTCATTAGCAGAAAAAAAGCCTGTCTAGATGATATAATGACATCAACACCTGATCCTACTCTCATAAGGTCATTAGCAGAAACAAGTTTGTTGAAGTATGTTCTGGTGTTAGTATATGATTCAGCGCTATGTCATCACATAATGTCAGTTGAAATTTGTATACATCTAGAACAACCACTCGCTAGCATCAAAACATCCCCAGATATGAATACTTTCAGTTTGTGTATTTTTAGGTTTCTGTTTCCTGAGCTGTGTGCTCTTAGTGTGTGTGATGTTCAGTAATGCAGTGTGGAAAAAAATTTGCGTTTTTTTTAACCGGTTTCAGGTATCAATGCACATTAATGGGTTTCACTAGCTGGTAGTGAGTCGTGATAAACTCAATCCAGGCAGACCATGCTGTCAGTAGAAGTGCAATGATAAACTGTATTCTGGGTTTAAACGTGAACCAGGATGCATCATTTCAAGAAGCAGCATTGGACAGTTATTGCAAAATCGGGCTCCCAGTCGTGAATTTATGGGTTTTATTTCCAGTAATTAAAACATTTTGTAGTAGCCTAGTGAAGGATTTTGTTCAGGTTTTCTTCAGTCAGATCATGTACTCAAAGGGTAAACCCATCTGGCTTTTAGTCAGAATGATACTGATCAGTGCCTGGGAATTTGCATTTGCGGGGAGTTTTAAAAGTTACTAAAGCTTATTAACCAGCCAAGAAGTGATATCTCACTTCAGGTAGAGACTGTGCTATTGGTTGAAGGAATGCAGTGCCATTCTCTACCCTCAAATTTAAACCAGAATGCATCATTTCAAGATGCAGCTGCAGGGAAGGGAGCTTAGAAGTTGCTAAATGGTTACATGATGAGCTGAGGTGGGCCTCATGATAAGGTGAAGCTGGCTGAGCACACAATTCCAGAATGACTCAAGGGAGTATGAAATTCTGGATATGCAGAAATTCTAGGTTATTGTTTGTAACCTATTCCCACGCACAGCAACAAGATTACACAGATAATATGTGCTGGCTCATTTCTTCATTCCAGCAAGTGTATGCCTTGCACCATTATGCCAGAGTGGCAGCATTAGGAATAATGAAATAATGAAAGTCACATTTCCTTACGAGATCTCATCAAACTCTTGGCCAAGAGGATTTTAAGTGATGATGCCTAGTGGAGGTTTCATAGTTATACTGATTGTTTTTTTTCTTTCCTGTAAGCTTCAAGAGATAGGCAACTTTTGTGGGTTTTAATTTTGTGTATTGTAATAAATTAATGGTATTTACATGGAGTTTATCTTCCATCTCATGAATTCATGAATATGGCGGTGTGCTTGTGAGCATGAATAAGAATGGGTAATTAGTCTTCTGATGATATAGAATGATAATTTCTGAATGGGTAATTAAGTCTTTTGAAGGTATAGAAGAAGGGTAATTTCTGCAGGAAATGACATCAAAGTTGATAACATTCTTTGTGTCACAGACAAACTTTCTGTACCAGCATGATATTAATTGCATTAAGTGACCCCCACAAAAGTCAAAAGTCAAGGAAAAAAAGTAGAAGTCTGGCATCAGTAATGCAGTGGGTATACATCATGTATGGTAATGGCGGTATAGCTTGACCATATTTTGTCCCAAATTTGAAAATGCATGAGTGAAACTTTTCAATAACTTACAACTGTTCAGTAAATTGAGGGCCATGGATTATGGAACATTCCAATTTGTTGTCATTCATGTAATTACCGTTACATGAAAAAAAACTGGTTGTTCCATTTGAACACAAGTTAACTTCAAAATGCCATGCATAGAATGGTCCCACTTTAACTTTTAAAAAAGATGCATATCTTTTCATGGACTTCCCTGCCTGTACCCCCACTGAGACACTGGCTCTGAACCCTTGGCCTGGTTTTCAGTAAATTCAAGTCTTGAAAGTTTCACCCATGTGGATGTATTTCTGACATGAACAGGACAATCTTTGTTAGGTCTTCTTGAAATATGAATTGACAATACTTTGAGTATGATATAGGCGATACAGCCAGTGAGCAGAATCGATTGCCTAAGGGACGGCCCTTTCATATTCAAAATGATATCAATTCATGCTGAAAATTACGTCAAAGAAAACCTAACAAACGTAGCCTAATGACTGCTTGCACTGTTTGCCAGTAATACATTCAGTACTACATTCAAAATGTTGCTTTTTACTATATATTAGTGTTCCAGTGTCCTGACATTTCCATCATCAAAGAACTCCTGGGACTGAAAAGATAATCTACTTCATAAGGCTGTGGCTGTTATCTAGGACTGCTGTAATGTATATATCTGATTACTGATACTATCAGAACTTCTAGTCTAGCTGTGTGGTGTTTTTTTTTTCTCTGTCCTGTATTCTGTCCCAAGCTGTGCATATCCATCTTATCTCTCATCAACAGTGAGGCAGCATACTATTTACCAGTTGTGAAACGTTTCATTCATCATTCATACCATAAAGAGATTATAGGCTGATTCATGGTTGTTTATCATCCATTTATTATATCTGTACATGAAGTTCACAACATTCACTTTCACATAATGAACAAATACAGCAGTTTTTTTAACTATTGGTTTGACACTTTTGAATGTTTTTATCACAATGAAATTAATGCTAAATAGGCATGGAAGCACTGACCTGTTGACTTTACTTAATGTGCCCTAGATCTGATGCCCTGTGTTTAGACACTGCTATGTAATACTGTAGTGTGATAATATCAGACGGTCATCCATAAATTGTATTCACATTTTTCACACCCTACTTTTTGTACATTTAGAGTCAACCCTTCCTGCCTTGACGCATGTCCCACTTTCTGGGTGCATAGAATTTATGGATGACCCACTGTGACTTAAATGATGTGATTTGCCAGTAATATGAAGCAGACATCACCATGAAGTAGTTGGTGCTGTGAAGCCTTGAACAGTACTCAGTTTGCACTGCAGCCTCTGCGGGCCTGTTCATCATTCAATTTTTGTTTAGTTGGTAATGGGCACAAATGGAACATGCTCAGCTTGAGTAGGTTCTTCATCCATTTTTTAGTGTATGATTGCATCTCATTCCCCATACATTAATGTTAAATTTTAGAGCATGTATATGGCTGAAAACAGCCACGTCAGAAAACTGCCATGGCTAACTCCAGACGTTTGCTTAATGATAGAGAGGCAATGGAAATTATTATGCAGGATGGTTGTGATGACTAAGTGGACAACTGTATGTTCTCTAAGGTTGTTTGTTCCTTTCTTATTGCTTCACTGTTCTTATTGTGTGTGGTGGAAGCAGTATCATTGCTTGTCAAAACTCATTTCTAATGTCAGGAGTCACTTGGCACACTATGTTTTCAGCAGGGAAAACAAGCTTTTCATTTGTTGCTACATTTGACAAGTTGCTCAGTAAGATATGGCTGCATGATCAAGCAGAAGCATAGCTTATTAGAAAGCTCTCCAGTAGACCTTTCCAAAATGGTGTTATACAATTATATAATTTAGTAATCTAAATGGCATGATTTTTTAACAAATTTTTGCATGTGGCAAAAACTGGTTTTAATCAGGCAGTTCCAATGGTGAAAGCCTTACGTATTGTATGAGTGAACAAATAATTGGCAATGTTTATCAAATGAATGAAGTTTGAATAACAGTTGGGACCAGCAAATAAAGGAACCAACAGGACTTGACAGAAAATCATGAAAGGCTGGCAAGTGCCATGTTGGTAACTGAAGATTGCAAAACGGAACTTTTCAATTCCATTATCTCCTTATAACCCCTTTGCTGTGCATGACATACATGTGCGTCCTTCTCCTATGTTGCAAACTGCTCAGCAACGTGCCGGTAGGTCCCGAAGGTAGCATTTTCATATCGTATTAGACATACCCTTACGTCCAAGTTCCTAGATAATGATCTTTTCCCATGTAGGCCGACTGGTGAATGAGCTCATAATAATATGATGACATCACCACTTCAAAAGTGTGACATAACAAAAGGATTAAAGAGTTGGTTGTGGCCATGACGGACCAAACACAGCTCATAGTGTGCCATTTTGCTTTTATACTAATGAAATAGAGACTGGTATATGCCTGCTGTGGAAAGATTGAGATAAGAGGAGGGGGGAGGAAGAGAGGTGATGAGCCGTATGTATTATGATAGTACAGTGTGCTAGATGGAAAGGCCAATATTGACAAGACTTTGGAATGTGGCAGGATGATGTGGCTATGAATTTTACCCCTCTGAGAGATAGAAGCAAGAGTTCTTTGACTATATTAATCACAGAGTATACATAGAAAGTATACTCTGCAGAGTAGGGCCCTACATTTTCTAAGAAACCTCTTCATATTAATACACTTTTTAAGTTTGTGTGAATAGATATGGTTTCCTTCAAGCATTGAGGAAATGTAATGTGAAAAAAAACAAAAAAACATGGTTGCCAGTAGGAATGTAAGCAAAAACAAAAGAACAGGGATGGCAGAATGTCGACAGATTTCAGGATACTGAAAGACAGTGCATTTTGACAAGCAAAACAAAGTAGGGAAACTGCTGATTTGAGTTTCAAAAAATTTTGCCAATGGGTGCTGTCATATTTGAAAGAAGTAGAGTGTATGGCTCTTCCTTCCACTTCTAGAATTCAGTTCTGATTATGACTTATGTTCAGATTACAATGCTGCAACAAAAGTTGTGAAATTTTATAATGCACAAAGCAGCTTGCTTTTTCTAGTGACCATAAGCTTGTTTCATCATGTTGAACTAGGCAATGTGCCTAATAATAATAAACCGTCATAAAGAAATGGTGCCTTATACAAGTTTCCATCTCTGCACAGCCGTCCATGTGTCAGGTATGCACAATACTGTAATATGTGAGCAAATACAGGCCTGTGCTCTTTGATCACTTTTTGTTACAGTCACAGAAAGGATATATCAGTGGAGCCATCAGAGACAGGTTACAGTCCTAGACATGTTTTGTGTATGATGTACCCACATGGTCCTGCAAACTGCTTGTCACTAGTTTACAAGTGTCATAATATGTCCATTTGGTGCCTCCTGGAACTCTTCCAGTGTGTGCTTGAGATAGGGTTACGAGCAGAGTTAGGGTTATGAGCGAAGTTATAGAAAAGAGGAGATTCCTGGATTTTTCCAAGGATTCTTTCAAGGGTTTGTTTCTCTTCCATAACCCTGCCTCCAGAACTTACCCAAGTAGACCTCGGGAGAGTCCCAGGGTTATACAGATTGACAAATGATACTTATACACTGAAGTGACATTCATATTACCATAGCCATAAGCATGTGGCCTATCTCAGAGATAGGGAGTTGGGCTGTGTTTAAAGACAAAGTAAGTCAGAAAGTTATTGGATAAAACTACAGCATCAAAACTTGAGGTTGGCATTAAATTCTTATTTTGCCCAATACAGTTTTTTCCATCCCCCTGAAAAACTGACTCAAATGAGAAGGGCAAACTCCCCATGGCTGTGACGACATGATAAACAAATGGCCACTTAAGTCATGTCATTGAGAGGCCCAGCTCAGCTGAAGCCTACCTTCATAATTTCTCTATCATTAAACAAGTTTCTTCTGTATGAACTAATCTCAGCTTGGTCTCATTTTATGGGATGCTTTCTTTAGTGTGATATTTTGGAAACTGTAAAGTGCTCTTAATATAGAGTAGGGACCATAGAAAGGTATTCTGCCACTTGCAGGGACATCCCCATAATTCACATCTTCAGTATAGGCACTTACAGAGTAGTGTTGCAGTTAAGTGTCAAATTGAATTGCAGGTCTCAGAACAGATTGTGGTTGATTAGTAGCTGTCCTATTTACAATACATCAGCACATAATATAATAATATGTAGCAAATATGTAACAGAGTCATATCCAGCAGAGGCAGAGGCCCATACTAAGAGTGATAGACTTTGTGCATGTTGTATGTGAGAAACAAAAGGGTTCCATTAATAACATACATGGACATACACACAACACATATGTCTTTGAGGATTACAAACAAAATGAAGGCCAGGTACACACAGCCAACCACACTGACGATAGCACAGTAATACATGATGGTGGAGGCCAGTGGTGCTGGGAGGAAAACACCTGAAAAGAAAAAGTGATTTCTTTATTAGAAAACGTGGGCACTCCCTACATATCATGCTTGTATGACATACATGTTTTATGAAAACCCATTTCTATGAAACTAGTGCTATTCTTGAAGTTTGTTAAAATTTAGTTTTATGGTACCAGCAGATTCCAAGTGGATAGGATTAATAAGCGACGGACTGACTGTCAGGCAGTGGATACTTCTATCAGATTTTCATGAAAACATAATAACATCTCACAAAAAAAGGGGTAATGTTGCTTCTGCTGCCAAGATATTTTTTGTATCTGTGTGATCAACATGTCATTCCTCACCTTCAAACAGAATATTTTTGCAGAAATGTAAATGCCCTCAATGCACTTACAAAAGTTTAACAACAATTTTATTGTTCCTAAGAGATAAGATTTCTCCAGTTTTTTTTCAAAAACAGTTTTGGCAAAGATAAAGAAGACATCTGGAAGGTTATAACACTGTTTTATTTTAGATAGATTTTGGCACCTATTACAAGGCCCTTTTTCGCATCTTTCATTTCAGTGCCTTTCGCTTACCTCAGACCCTGCAAATATAAGATATATGAGCCTTTGGCCTGTTTTAATTCTCTAATCCACATTTCATTCGGTGATATACACAGAGAGTCGACGTGTCTCTCCATCACATGGCAGTTGATTAGAAATGTACTTATTGCGAAATTACTGTTGAGAGGGATGCAGTTGCAGTTTAACATAATATAACATAAATACTTCCAGTTCTAGGTACCTGATGTGTGCTCCTCCTCAGTGTTGGGAATAAGCAGGTGATGTTGAAAATAATTGCAATGGTCGGTAGTGCAGTTTCTTTCAAATATTTTAATACAATTATGTTTCTTGTAAACTTAACAGTTACTTATCATAGTACAGCTGTACATGTATAAAATGGTACTGAAATGCAAGGGGTTTAGTACAGTGAACTCTCTTATAATTGCAACACCTCAGAAGCATGGAAGAAGTTGTGATTAAGAGGACTTGTGATCATCCTATGACTTTTTATTTAGAAATATAGTGGAAGAGGTGGTAATTGTATGGAAGTTGCAATCATCCAGAATGTAAGGAAGTTGAAATTTATGATAGTTTTTGGATTTTTGCTTTTTCTTGTGATGCTCTATTTTATTATCCTCTATACTGACATCTATTTGTTTTCATGTTCTTAGACGCAAACCAAAAATTTCAAGAAGAACATGTTTTTACTTTTGGAGAGGAAAGTGGGAAAGATGTTAGGCTGGACTTATGACACATGTAATTATATCTCAGTGCCTTATGCGCTGCAATTAAATTGGTACTTAATGACCCAGATATTGACTTTTAATCAGTAGTTTAACTTCTGAGTTAAAGGGTAACTTTATTTTTAACTTTTGTTTTAATTTTTAGGCTAACGAATTATAAAGTCAGTATGAATTTTTTAAAGTGTTTAATTTTTAACAAGGGGAACCACAGGGATGGCAGCAGCAGGTGGCAAAATTTTTTGAAACCAAAATCAATCTCAGAGTCTTTCTTCAGTATGGAGGTTTCTGTGGTATTTATTCTACTTTTGCTCTCTTGTTAAATTGTAAGGTTGCTCAGATCTGATTTTTTTCTGAAATTTTGACATTCTGCCATCCCTGGGTACAATGATTTAGAGTAGAAGTGTATTTTAGATCTTTCCTTTTTTTTTTTTACTTACTTCTTCATCTGTTGTTTTGGTTTTCTTGTTTCATTCATTGGAATACACATTTTGCTGTGTATGACTTCTGTTGAGTGTTGTCATAGCATTGTTTTGAGAGTTTTGGAAAATTTATTACCATTTAGTCTTAGTTTGGGGACCAAGTTGTGTTAAACTTTCCCAGGCACTGCATAATCTATTCCATGAACATGCTTTTTAGTGTTTTCTCCGGGTCATATGAGCTGGGTGTGACTTACCCCTTTGTAATAAATTAGGGTGAAAGATATGTGACTTTTGATGGGCATTTTAGAATTTTCTCAAATTCTTTCCAGTTTCTATGTAGAAAATGGGGAATTGTGCACTTTCAGTGAACTTTTAGGGGGCATTTTGAACATGAGGAGGGAATCATGCATTCACGTGGTCTGGAGAAAACACTGTTATGTTACATTCATAAGACAGAGTTGTGATAAAGTGGAGGGTAGCATTTGGTTTCATTTTTTGCGCCAGTACTGAGATCTATTGCATATTGATAAGGTCATTTTCAAATCAAAATTATGATTGTCACATTAAAATCAAATTGCCCAACTATTTCTACCCCCAGATGAAATATCAGAAAGGAATACTGTGTTTAAACTGTTCATCAATTAGCTTACACTTACACAGATGTATCCTGCCATATTGTTAGACTTTTGCCTTAGGTTTCAACTTGTATATAATATATATATAAAGTGATTGTACGGTAAATGCTGTCCTGTACAGATATTAAAATGTTACATTTTCTTCTATTAATCAGCTGTTTTGTTCGTTTGTTTCTTTTTTTTTTTTTTATTTCAGAAGGGATGGTTGGCGAGATAAATAATTGGAGTTTCAATAATGCCTTCATTATTATTGTAAGTGTATGTCACGGGGTTAATGCAAGAATGTCATATCTGAAAAAATTCAGCTTTTTAGTTGTCATAAGTGATTTTTCAAATAAACTAGAATATCTGCAACACAGAGGCGATTCAAATGCATTAGTGTGTACAGCTCATAAAAAACATAGTATAAGACCATACAAAGGAATCTCTGATTTCACAGCTTTCATCAAAAATTCAATTCGTTTATCTCAAAACAGCATTCTTGCAGATATGACATTATTGCTTTAACCCCTCGATGTGTGATAGTGGTGGTATCGTGTGACAGATGTATTCAAGAACCTGATATAGACCTGAAATTATTATGAGGATGCTTTGGGCTTTGTCAGTATAATGGAATAAATTACTTTTTAGCAGAGTGCGAATCATGGGTTTGCCAACGAAGGAGTAATCCGATACACTGTATTGAGAGTAATGCTTGAGAGCTTTTCCATTTCCCTAATATAGTCTAGTGGTTGCAGGTGGCAGTTTATGGCAAAAATGACTTGAAAACATTTTTCATTATAGAATCATGTCCAAGCATTAAACAGCTCCCATTTAGAAGGATTCTGAAATTTAAGGGGCGATAGGGGCAATTCGCGCGATTGCTCAGTCTGAAGAAAATTCTGTCATGTGACTCTTAGTCTTATGCTTGAATAGCACAGTGGCTTGTTGATTTACTTTGACATGTAAAATTGGTATCCTAATAGAAAGTCCAAAAACAGCTTGGAAAGCGTTTCAATAAATATTTCTGAAATTCCTCTATGGCAGTTAGAAGGGCTTCGCGAAGCGAGAGTATGATTGTCCGTGGTAACCTGCGAGCTACTATATGCTCGACTCGGGACCCTTCAAATGACTCAACTTATGCCAATCAGCGATATTGCGAAGTCTTCATCAATGACAGCATGTGTCTTTCGCGAATGTTGCTCGCGGGGTTATTAAGATCTACAGTCAGACCCGCAAACTCAACTTCTTTCATTTTCGCTTCCCGTAGCTCTGAGCAGGCACTTGAGGCAATGACAAAAGCTTCCATGAAATTCCAGTTAATGCGGAGCCTGAATATGACTTACAAATGAGGATGTTAGCAATGTAGATGACCAGTCCGATGTTGCAATTCCTGGCGTTCATGAAGTGGTTCTTCCCGAAGAGCACGTGCATCATGCCGAATCCCTGACTGTACCTGGAAAAGAATTAAGACATCAATAGTGACTGCAATTGACCCTGTACGGTGACCGCATGCCGACGTGAGGTGGGCTGCGTTTACTTGAGCCCTATGGTATTGCCAAAAGGGCAAGCCACAGCCTTTCTTAGCAAAAAGGAAGTATTGGTCTCTCCGCTGCGATTTAACGTGGAAGAGACAGAAAAATAACGCACTGACTTGCGGGTGGTTTTTGTTATACCTATCTCTTTGTTTCATTCATTAGCGTACTTACAACAGTTGATTCTCCTACGTTCTCCTCCGACCCAAGGTTGTTGATAAGATGTTGCGCTAACAAACTTGAAACCCGTAAATGGTTGCCGCCAAATTGCCGTGCTTTCTCTTCCATGATTAAACAAAAAAAAAAAACATATTTCTAATAAGCCTTTAGTCGGCGTACACCCTTCCTCATCGTGACTGGCGCTCACCAACCAAAAACGTGCCCCTGACACCTCCTTTGCTGAGGAAGAGGTGTGGCTTGCCGTTTTGTCAAACTGCAGGGTCCAAACAAACGCAGCCCATATTAAAACCTGCTCCTCACGACCCGCTGTCGAGGCGCCTAGATTGAAGGGATGACTGTTCATAAACTTTGGTCTATAACATACTAATTTCCCATTAACGGCATTAATGCTTGTGTAGATGATGCCACTTCTATCTCATTCCTCAAATATTATAAACACCAGCTGATGAAGCAACAAACTTGTCGTAGATCTATGATTTAATCCACATCTACAGGTATTTATATTGCCCTTTTAGGAGCAAAATTATCGTTATCAGACGTTTTGAGAACCTTGGCGACAGATCTCCAGCTTGGCAGCTCCAGACTGCAGAGATTGTGATGTTATGCACTATACTGTCAAGCATGGAAGACTGCGTGCTTTTTTTTTTTTTATCCGCCAATGAAAACAGGACGTGCTTTGCTTTTCACCCGTTCCCTGAATGAAAATTCATTCCTCTGGTTCAAGCACAGAACAGCCTCTCTAAGTCTTCTTGGATCTCAAGGGATCAACGATACGTTTTACGTTTCTTTCCTCAATATTTCAGGATGTCTTTGCAAAAGGACTCGTACTTCAAAGGATGTGGATTTTCATACTTAACAAACCCACAGAAAAACAAATCGAGCCAGCCACAGATTTTGGTTTTTATTGCTTAGATAAAGAAAAGTATCTCATTAGATGAATGCTACTTGTCAAATCTGAATCCCCGTAAAATCTATTCAGGGCTTTTTTCCAGGCGAGTGACACCAATGCCTTCGACACATTACGCGGCTATTGCCAGCCGCAATCTCTGTGCGCGCTGTTTGCTTTTTATATGATCTTTCATTACAGATCGGTTGCCAGTCCCAAAGCGTCTCAACTCAAGGCGACTAGAGGCGGTAACCATGGAAAACATCATTGATATTTTGAGGTCTAACCGTAATTTACCGCCAGCACGCAAAGTTAGACAGCAAAGTGCACAAGGTCCTATCTGCTTAAATGACTACTTTTACAAAGAATGAAAGATGACAAGTTCGGTCATCTGTGCTTGGTATGACTGTATGATATTTGACTACTTTGAGAGTTTGCACATTAACGATGGGATCTCTTACCATCGTGAAAGTTATATTAGTGCATCGATGCTGAAAGCAACGTTAGTGGCGTTCATCATGGAGAGTTTATTATGTAATTTTTAGAATGGTGAGAGCTTCCACGGTTGAGACGCAAGTTCTCATTTAGCATGACTTCACAGAATCGAACAAGATTCAGCTTCCGGAACTGATTCTTTTTTGATCGTGTGAAGCCACTTTATTTTGTCTGCCTAATAGTTGTGTTCATGTATCTTATCTGCCATCCTGCCTGCCTGCCTGCCTGTCTGCCTGCCCGTCCGCCCGCCCGCCTGCCTGCCTGCCTGCCTGCCAGCCTGCTTGCCTGCCTGCATACTTGGGTGCTTGTCTATTTGACTATCATTTATCAACTTCATTAATCAACCTACGTGTATTTTATTTTTCCTTTCACTTCTACCCGTTTCAGTTTCTGTCATTAGCATTTATCACAACCTGCAGCCGTATACATGATAATCCTTGCATTAATTAATTAATTTTAGAGCATTTGAAATGCAGAAATGTTCACCACAGGTTGTTAATGCTATGTGCAAATGAAGGCAAGAACTCCCACATACACCCACTGATCCCTACTAAACTCTATGGTGTGGGCCGCGTCAGAGGAATCACTATTTGTCACTACAGGGTTTACGCGGGTCCTTTAAGTCCCCATTGGTCATTAATGGGAAGAAGAAAAAAAATGACGTCCTTCTTAAGTGCTTAATTTTCACAAAACTGATTGTGAAATCCTTACAGGAAAGTTGAATTGTCCTACAGACCATATTAAATCATAGAATACCCTAAAGTTCTGATGAAACAGTCTTTCAAGCGTCAGCCAACGTGATATAACATAAGGCCTCTGCCTGCCCCAAACAGCCCACAGGGTTACATTGTGCATCATTCCATTACTTCCTATTTTCGATGGTTTGCAGTTTATCTCATGCTTTCACACCAATGAGACGGTGAGCTGTCACATTGATATAGCAAGCATAATGGACCCTGATGAAGGTCCTTATACAGAGAAGTTCTCATTTTGTTTGCCCCCCTCCCCCTAATATACCACCCCTTCCCCCTAGTAATTCAGTTCAGCTCAGTTCAATTCAATGCTTTATTAGCTCTTAAGCAACTATACATGGGGACAAAGAGTAGAACAAATGCAAACCCAGTAAGAATATACACAATAAAATTTATGAAATTCAGGCAGATAAATCTAAACGGATACGTTGGATTTTGAAAACCGATTTTCCAAAAGTCGGCAATTGGTATTTGAATGTTTTTGAAATAACGGAACATATTTTTTTTTATTTTCTATTGAATGACATAAAACTTAAAAGGAATGAGAATTTCAAATCAATTTTGTTTTGAATGAATTAACACAGAAATGCATTTCTGAGTACACCACTGTCTCTCTCTTCAATGAAACTGCTTCTATCAGGTTTGGTTAAAAAAAAAAAAACGCCTTGTGGAGTTGGCATGTGGTTTGAGGATCGAGTTTATAGAAATTCCTGTGAGCTTAGATTATTGATTATTGTGCATTTACCACAGCAATAAACACCAAACTTCCCGCCTTCCACCAGCATAATCACTGGATACTGTTGAAACCTAGTCAAGGTGGACGGATTCGAATCCGGATTTGAATCCCCAGGGGATGTGGGATATTTAAAGAATTTACACTTGTACTTCCAGGAATAACAAGAAAATCGCCACAAGATCCTACATGGAGCCTTTTATAATGTGTTTTCATTTTAAATAAAGCTAGAGGTTTACACCTGTACATTGAGACAGATACCCTAATTTTATTAATATGGCAAAGGGATTTCATGTAAATCGAACCTTTTATTATTATAATTATTATTATCATTATTACAGTATCCTTATTTCCTATGAAGCGAAGGATTCGAATTCAGATAAATTATAGTATTCGAATCCGGAATAGAATCTTGCCCACCACGACTATTATAAAGACTGCCAAAACCCAACACCGCACCGGCGGCTGGTCACCATGAGTATGACAGATCAGAAGTCACTTACTCTGAAGTGAGAACTCTAGAACAGCTCATATGCTCATTGAAGTCGCACATGGCTCTGTACTTGGGGTTCTTCTCCTTGCTCAACTCCACGTGCAAGGCGTACAAGCAGACCACGATCCCTACAGTGTTCAGGAACAGGATGTCCGCCATGTTGGACCAAAACAGGAAGGCTGGCTCTACCTGGGCTGACATCGTCTTCAGTTTTTAGATGGCTTCTGTTTGTCAGTACTGTGGATTTAAAGTGAAAAAAAAAAAGAAGTTGTTAATATGTATATATATAGAATAGAATAGTTCGTCGTTGTTGACGTAAGCTTATAATAATAATATCGTTTATTGTATCCCATACGACCGTGGGTTGAAGAAACGTAGTTTGAGGATTTCAGTCTCTTCGTGACGGGACCGAAATCCTTCTAAAATGTTTAGGTTCATAAAGATTTGAAGTGTTCGTGTACATGAAATCGGGATAACGTCATCAGAACCGGCTTACAATTTTGAACAAAGAGATACCTAGATTTTCATTTGATTTAATTTGTGAAATAAGGGCTTTAACGTAAACAAGGATGCTATAAATGCTGCTCTGAAAAATTCAGGGGCCACTTTTACTATACTGTTGTTGTTGTTGTTGTTGTTGTTGTTGTTGTTGTTGTTGTTGTTGTTGTTTTTTACGCAGGCATAGAGGAAAACAATACAATCGGTTGTAAAGGCAAGCTATCCCCCAAAGACACCTTGAGATTAGTCCTTAGTCGTTTCCATAAGTCAATGTTGTTTGGACTGCATTACGGCATACACTCTTAGAGTTTCTACGTTCGATCTGTTGTTCACAAATGTGATCGTCTGCTATGTTTCCTCACGCTGTGCATTACTTTTAGGTGTGGGTTTAGGATCAGCAGGATTCTCAATTATCATTATCGTCCGGAGAGAGGGACAGGGGAAAAGGGAAATATTAAAAAAACATTGTTACGATTCATAAGTTCAGTTATAGTTTTCCCACAGAGTACCATAAGATTGCCATTTGTTGCTAAATGTGTCATACAAACTGGCTTACAAATTAAAAACAAAGGACGCTTATCTGACCCTCCCTACTCCTCTTTATCTCTGTCTCTCTCCTAGCCCCTCTCTCTATCTCTCCTCCAAACTTCCTTCTCTTTCTCTCTCATACTCTTTCTTTCTTAACCAGGGCCCATCCAACCCATACCAAAAACCGCTATCGCCTATATAAACATTGATCGTACCAAACTAAAGGCAACAGTAACAACAGACTCATTTCTCGTCAGCAGTGACTATACATGAAATATTCATCTGCTGTAATGGGACTTAGCCATAACGAGAGAATGTCCAAATTTCTGGTCTCCTTGTTATTTCGGAGAGCAATTATAATTCATAAAATGAGAGCGTTACTTATGTGTAGTATGTGATCAACGATACGGGGACAGCGTCAGAAAATGCTAGAAAGCATGTGAATTTCGCGTACAGTATGCGAGCTGTGCCTATTGTTCTTGAACGCTAAACCAAAGCTTAAGAGGCTTTACTAAATAATGTCATTTCGTATATTGATGATAAACTTGCTAAATGTAATCTGTCTAGTACCCCCACTGACAAGGAGACTTTTCAGAACTGGAAGCNGGGGCTTGTAGATTGAGCATTGGCGCAGTTAAGTTCGTATAATTAATGAACGTTAACAGTTAAATTGCGCAAAATCGTTTGTCGAATTTTACGACAAAAATAAGTACAGTATTTAGTAGAGAAGGGCAGGTAGGGTAGGGTGTTACAATTTCGACGCTGCTGCAATTTCGATATCCCCTTCGATACGCACTCCGAAGCAAAGGCTTTGTCAACCCGGACGACACAGTAGACGAACCGTTTCTGTAATTTGACCAGTAAAATAATAACGATGATATTCGGACATTTACTACTTTTGTCAAAATCAACCAATGATTGTAAAAGACGAACAGTGCATGGATGGAAACAGCCATGTAGACAGCAGCATACGTAAATAACAAGCGTCTCTGCGCAACTTGTCCAAGTTTGTGAACTGGGCTAACTTAACTGATTTCGGAAAATAAGGTTAATTCAATTTCGCTAATGAAGCCTGAACAATATGAAGCATCATGCACTGTAGTCTGGAAGAAGTTCGTATGCCACGTTCTAGACTTAAGCGGACCAGCGGTGAGATAACCTGTTCTTATAGCTGACACGAAGATAACGCTTCTAGCATGTTTGGTAATGATGTAGTCCATACTTAAGATACATACCCTCTTGATCACTGACTGACCTGTCGAGATGCAGATACCCTTATGCCATTCACTACTGTTCACAGGCTGCGTTATGAGACTACACAAACAGTGACCTGGACTTCATTTAAAACTTCAACACAGGCGCAGGCCTCCAAATAGACTAGTCTACAGTCTTAGCTATCTATAATACAATGTCCACCAAGAAGATCGCCAAGAGGAGACTGGAGATTACAATTGCTTGTCATGTATCCTCACCCTAACGCCTGCGCACCAACTCGACCGGACCAAATGAATCAAATGAATTGAAAGGGTCAGCGACCTGTCAGTGAAACTTTCACTACTTTCAGCATGTTATTTAGAGCAGTCTTACACGTAAAGCTTAAAGCTATGTTATGTCGGTTGGAAACCTCAGTAAGGGTTTGTTATGTAGATATAAGTCACTACTGGTGATAGCATGTGTGTGTGTGTGTGTGTGTGTGTGTGTGTGTGTGTGTGTGTGTGTGTGTGTGTG
>JAWQUT010000505.1:178581-204978 GCA_033807755.1 Ellobium chinense
GGGGGGGGGGAAGGGATTGGGCAAAGTGATGGTTGATATTCATGAATAACATCAGTCGCACAGACCACATCCGCCCGCACGGCTCCTCGGGCGGTCATTAATCAATTGATTTTTGCATCGGGCAGGCTTTATTAGTTCTACATAAATATTATACTGCGGGTAATTTCGACAGACGCCAGTTTTGCATAATATTCGAATATCTGTGTTCATGAGGGGGCTTTAGGGGGGCTAATAGACGTGAAATACAGAAAAAGCTGTAATTATTTACATGATAAGCTTACAGCGGACTGATTTGTCACAACATGGAAGACAGAGTGGAGGATGAGCTAGCAAACAGGAAGGCAGATTTGGAGATGGATGGATGGATGGCTGGCTGGCTGGATGGATGGATGGATGGATGGATGGATGGATGGATGGATATATACATACATGGATGTCAGGATAATGATCGGCCAGATTTGCTTTATTGTGGTACTTTTACAATCTGAAAATGGTTTGAAATGAAATATCTCAGCGTGTGCCATCAAAAACACTGAAACAGGTTAGCCTGACGATTGCAGTTGCCGGGCAAAAAGTCATTCGCCAAAACAGTTGTCCGACCTATGTCCTCTATGCCTTAAATTATGTTACCCAAATTCAATGTGAACTTTTTAGTCAGAGAGTAATTTTTATTGTCACATGTACTTTTATCAAGAAATGCTGATAGGCACAAAAATATTTTCTGTTTGAAAGGTGATATTAACGGTTGAAAGTTCAGCACATAAATATAACGCAAATAAAATATCATGTATAATATATTATATTCTGAGGGGGGGAGCTGAAGATTTTGTACAATGATTCTATGGTAGGCGGAAATTGTTGACGACTTTTCTTTGAAAATTGTAACATATGGCAACTTTTCTTTGGGCACGTTAAATAAAATACTTTACAAACTAACTTTCTATGACCAAAATCGACAAGTGTAGATCGAATATATAGACTACATCGATTTCAGTCACCTCCTTACCATTAATATATTTATTAACATGTAAACGATATATGTTTATCATACATTCAATATCATTACGGGGGAGGAATTTGAGCCCAATCTGATATATCTATTTATCGGTTACATATCATCTCGGAAAGTGTGACACAGGGGTTTTACAAAATGATTGTGAAAGATCCGTTTTGAGATGACGAGAACATTTCCTGTCCCTTCCGCGGATCCAACCCAGGGTCTCTCCGCCTGCAAATCTGAACGTTCTTCCTGCAGCACAGGGACGTTAACTTGGACGTTAACAGCAACTGAAATCTTAATAAATATCTAATTTCCAGTTGTAAGCTCAGTGTTAATCGATGACCCTGATACACTTCCCAAATGCTCACAAATATAAAATGATAATGGTTGGTTTTTTTTTTACAGCCAATCCGGGAAATAGTATTGAACACGTATTATATATCAGGGCATTATCTTTCTATATTGGTGTCATTAAATCGCAGATTAGCTTTATGTGAAACTGAATGTCAAGGACACAAATTAGCTTTTCCCCTTTGCTAAACAAGAACTTCAAAGGAACATATATTATTGCGTTACTCTCGTTCCACATTTGCCTTATAATTAGAAGTCACTGTTTTGATGATTTTAGTATTTTATATATTATTATGATCTTCCATATATCTTCTTTTTTCCTATTAAAGCAAATGTACTGTTTTAACTCGTTTCTATATCCCAATTTTACAAGATATGAACTGTATGTGACTTGTCGGTAATTGACAGACAGCGGGGGCTAGGAAGCTTGTTTCCGAAATTAAAAAAAATATGGTTAGGGCGAAAGGGCTTACTTTGACTAATAAGAGCATATTATGACTCGGGTACCCTTTTTTGTTTTTCTTGTCCTTGAATAGTAGAAATAGTGTGAAGGATAGAGCCGTAAAGAGAAAAGGGGATGAAGAGAACAATACTGATTTAAATTAGCTTTGTGACTTGAATCATTAAATGAACATTAGTAAGATTCTACGTAGTATTTGCCAAATTTTGACAAGCTCACCAAAAATGTCAGTTCAAATCAACTTTTCAGTTCACTCAAGAAAAAAACTCTTAGATCAAGCTTAGTTCAGTTCCATGAGAACTTGGTAGTTTTCAGATCAGATCGGTTTCTCTTGGCTTTTGAAATTGGCATTCAATTCTGATTTTCGAGGTAGATATGACCTGAACTGAAACTTACGTAGCCAATTAATATTTAGATTAAGCATTCAAAACAACTACACCTGAGATCCAGATCAGTTCATCCAAAACAGCTATTAAGCTTATTGAACTGAACTTAAATTTACGAACTGCGTTCTTATGATCTCAGCTCTGCCCAGCTCTGGTCTTTGACAGATGCTTTATATAGACAGACTAATACAAAATGTGTCTGCGCCAGAAAATGAAAGATCAAAAAGAATGAGAATCCTGAGGATGAAAAAAAAAGGAAACCAGCCAACGTGGTCCGTCTGCGACTGGCATACAGTTTACTCAGATATACGGCTTTATTGTTGTTCTTATTGTTCTTACTGTTGCTAAGGAGGAGGCGGGTTATCAGATTATTATACCTGAAAATAAACATTAATAAAATCGGTAAACAAAACTGATTGTATCTTCAGCTTCCTAAGCATTACGTCAAGCTTGCTTGTTTGGATACATGATCTAAACTACCGATTATGTCAAACTGTCTGTTTGATAAGCGCGTGCACCTACTCAGACCTAGGCAGGATTCGGATCTGGAATCGATCAGTCGGAACCGGTTCCTTGCACAGAGACGGCTCTTTACTCAAGATTCCTTTCTGTTCAGCCGTCATGCATACAAATGTTATCATGCGGCGTGCGAGAGCCAGATTGGGGACTGGCACGGAATCGTGATCTTTATGACATCTTAAACGTGGACACACACGTCAGAAATAATTTTGTTTTCTAGTACTTTTTCCCACTGAAAATCATCTATGGTGCCCACGGGGCCAATTTAGTGAAGAAAGAGCATAGTTCTGTTACCACGCGTATGTGTAATATGACGCAATGACAAGAGAGGAGTGGCCGGGATTTGCCCTTGCGTCTAGAGTTATTCCCCTTCCCTGAACAGCAGCGGTTTGTGGCAAAAATGATGACGTCACTGAAGTTCCAGCAACTACAGACACCTCTATCTGACAATGTCTTACTCAGCTTTCAAATAAAGTTTTGACCATCCAAATTCAAAAAGTAAAGTTCGACCGGTAAAGTATTCTGCAATTTTTATTACCTCAGCATTATTTTGTTTGACACAGCTGCCGCTTACAGTGAAATTAAAAGATTCATACCAAAGTGTTATCGCCCGTCCGCAGAGCACTGGCTAGACAGTTTGGCCGTGCGGTTAGAACGTACAGTATTTGACGTAGGCTTTTGGCCGTCATGCGCGCAGGGAGTATAAGAATTCGGACTTTGCATAATGCAATCCTGTGGGTTGTCCCGGGCAAGCAGAGGCATTATATCATGTTGACAGACACCTAAAAGATTATTTTAATGGAATAACAGGGTATCATGATTTAACATGGTCTGTAGGACGATGCAGCTTTCCTTTAAGCCCGGTAGTCCGAGTCCCGAATCCCTGCTAGGGTGAGAGTGTACCAGTGAAAAAACCTCAATATATTGCAAGTATTGCAAGCTTCGCATCCTCCCTTCCAAACCACTATCGGACGCTTTTCTGCCTAGGACAAGGAATCGGAATCGGGTCCCGATTCATTAATTCGGCGTGGCTAAGTACTCGGATTCGCGGGTACTTAAGAAAAAGCGAATCTTGTCCAGGCTTACTTCTGGTATTGTCGGGGTTTCCCTCCTTCCGGCATTCACGCGGGAATTCTGGGTAATTTGATAACATGCGGGAAAACGGCTGACGTCGACTGACCCTACTTGTCTCATGGGCAGCCGTAGTAATTGCTGCTGCGTCCAATTTTGGTATCTGACCCTTGTGAAATCAATAACCTATGACTGTAAAGGCAACACTGAACTGTGGGGGCAGGTGGTCGCTATCCCATAGTTTACTAGGAACTGGTGAGAGCAAATGGAAATGCGGACAGACCAGTTCGAGTTCAAAATGCCAACATTCAAAATGTTGGTCATTCAGTAGTCATGACGGAGTGAGCTGACACAGACAGCGGCAGTTCACCTTGGAATACCAGATTCCCACTCGGGTACCACATATGAGGCCCATATGGGCTATCTTAAAATGACACTCAAACATGGATCCAATATATTAATAAGGATTTTAGTAGGAGATTGGCATGTTCACATTGTCAAGTTAAGCAGGAGATATATATTTGTTTACCACTTTTCAAAAATGACTGCCAGTGAAAATCAAAGCTTTACACTGATATGATGTCACAAGGAAACATGTTATGGGTGTCGTGCCACGTCGCCATTTCCACTAAATAGTGCTACTATTAACTAAACAGATATGGTGACATCAAGTGAGAAGAAATTTGTGCCCTCTGCAGTGGAATTCAACATACTGTGTGACACTAAATTCAGTATTTACATTGCCCCACGAGAGGGAGGCTTAGACTTTGTAACTAAAATATGATGACAAAACATAATATATAGAACTCCTTAGAACTGCACTAAAACTGGCGAGAATAATGTCAGAGTAAAGGGGCACTACAACCAGGTTTTAGTCTGTAGATAAAGTTTAAGTACCTCATTACATTTATCTTTATCTGTTAAGTGCAGCTCCAAGGACTTTGTACAAACATAGTACAGTAATTTGAATTCGTTCTGGCATCCATAGGATCCTGCACTTTCTCTGATTTTTATATTGATTATTCCTTTTACATTTACTTACTTTATCGGTGTGTAGGTCATAGGACTTTTATTAAACTATCACAAAACAATGATATACATGTATTAATCAAGAAGCTGCTGTCAGCATTCAGTTCCAAAGTTTGAGCTTTTGAAGGTGTCAAAAGGTGATGTACCACTTGGTAGACATCATAAATGACTACACTTGATGCACCCTAACTTGGAAATGAGCGAGTGTAAATTCTTGAAATTTGCAGTATGTGGAAATGTATTAAAATAAGACTGCAGAGAAAGTGGTAAAGCAAAGCAAATTATAGTTTATACCAACATATATGTTACATGTATTTTGTTAAGAATGACTGCAAAGCCCGTATTGCTCTTCCTCTTGACTCTCGCCCATGACACTCAGTGAATGATGCTTATCAATTCAATTTTAACAAATTAAGAAAATAAAAAGAAAGAAAGTTTTGGCTCTCAAATCTGCAAAATTCGTCTTTCACATGAAGTTAAAAAAAAATCTTTTAATACATACATGTCATAAGACCGTTAATGGATAAACCATCTAGCTAGCATGTATAAACTTCACCTAACTTAAAAAGTGGACTGAAATAATATACCCTGTTCATGTATGTAGAATCAATACCTACTGCTACATCCTTGTTGTTGTTTTTTTTTCCTTTCTTACACTCTCCTGTAGTGAATCACCTTCACTACTTGTGATACATTTATCAGGTTCCAAATTTTTGAACAACAACAACAAAGTTAGATAACAACAACAACAACAACAATAACAACAGCAATATTCATAAAGAAAATGACAGGGAGTAAATGCAGAACCAAAAGAAATAAGTGGACACAAAGAGAAAATCTACTGGAGATGAAAAGAAAGAAAGAAGAGGAAAATGAGTGTCAGAAAGCGGAAAGAAAACGGAACAATCAATGAAATATTTCCTAAAGTATGCCAGTAAAAACCCCACTCTCAAGTGAATGTTTTTAAATAAGCCTACTCATTCAGACTATTTATTCATGTAGGTTTACCATTAATTTATTCAGCTGCACATTTCACATGACAATGATTGGTGCGTGAATATATGTACTGATGTAGCCTAATTAAAGTCATCATTCTTTGCACCTGCTGATCCCTAGATTCAAGTCAGATCTAGATTTGCTGTCAGGACCATCGCTATCATTTATCTTATAAAGGACCACTCCTTCCTTCTAAGTAATGGGGAAGAGTCTGACAGCTAATAAACAAGGCATTTATTCTCTATATCCTCTATGCAGCTGAATTAATTATTCTGCCTATTATAATGCAAATTATTATAATGTGCTCAGACATGAAACGTCAACTTTCTTATACAATAAACTCATGATATTTAAAATTTTTCAAATGTTTGAAGATAAATCTGGGCAGAACCATATTTAATATTTCACTTTACTTCGTAATACAAAGGCCAACATATCACATCTGAAGCGTCTTGCAAAGAAGCATTTATTCATCAAAATAAGTGTAATGAGAGTTCTTAAATCCAATCTACGTCACTGGCAGACAGGTAATTTAATAAGTTTACTTTTTGTTGATTATCCACAAAACATACAAACTTGGCCGAGGATTCTAAAAAAAAATATGAGCACATATCTGATTTTCAGTGTGTAATATCCAGACTTAGCTTCACTGTTTCTTCATAGACATCCTTTACTATGAACATAGTTATATCATACTACTTCATCAAGGCTCATCATTACTTTGCCTGCAAATTCCATACACTTTGCTTTCTATTAGTTGATCTATAACAATAACATCCACCCATTACCAACATTTGTACTTCACAATCAGTCCAGCAAGAACAATTTATCAACTCATCACTGATTTCATTATACATTTTGAAATCAACAACACAGTTTTTATTGAACTCATTAGTATATAACATACCCTACCCACTATGCATCAGCCTAACAGTATAGTTATATCAACTCATCATTGACTTTCGTTACACACTTTGCAATCAATTCAACAATACAGTTTTATCAACTCATCACTGTCATTCACTACCCACTTTGCGATCGGTCCAACAATACAGTCTCGTTAACTCATCAGTGATATTAGTTACCCACTTTGCATTCATTTTGTTAACAGTACAATTTTATCAACTCATCATTGATTTTCATTACACACTTTGCTATCAGTATCAATCTAACAGTACAGTTTTACTAACTCTTCACTGACTTTATTTACACACTTTGCTATCAATCTCACAGTAGAGTCTTACCAACTCTTCACAGACTTTTATTACACACTTTGCAATCAATCTAACATTACATTTCTACCAACTCTCTTCTGACTTTCTTTACACACTTTGCAATCAATCTAACATTATATAATAACAATACAGTTTCATTCACTCATATTCACGTTGCAATCAATCCAACAATACAATTTCATCCATTCATCACTGACAATCAATACTTGCTGCAATCAATCTAACAATACAGTTTTATGAACTCTTTAATGATAGTCACATCCACTTCTCAGTCAAATCTAACAGGACAGTTTCATTAACTCATCGCTGACTTAACTGCACACTGCAAACTGCAATCAATCCAACAATATCGTTTCAGCAACTCATTACTGACAGTCACCTACCACTTAGCAATCGATTTGACAATACAGTCCCATGAACTCATCAATGACATTCATTACCCATTTCGCAATCAATCATTTTGTACATTTCATCAACTCATCCCTGACTTTCATAATCCACTTTGCAATCAATCTAACAGTACAGTTTTATCAACTCATCACTGACAGCTGATGGTGTGAGAACACCCAAATCTGTAAACATGAGACTGATAAATTCAGGTGGTGTGTAGTCCACAAGAGGATGTTCCTTTTCCAGATCTTTACCTTCTTTGAATGTGGAAGCACGATACTGCAATTCATAGACAAGAATTTCAAATTAGTTTACAAAGGTGGAATAAGAAAACCAATGAATAATGTCACTCCACAAATACAGAAAGAAAAAAATAAATAAGACATGATATTAATTTGTTTTGATAACGTAGTATACACTTTAACACTTTCAACCCACACCATACATTGATGTGCACAGCATTGAGGGGGAATTTTTATGCACCACACACTGGTGTGCGATGTGGGTTAAAAGTGTTATTTTATTCTATGGCTGGTGTTAACTGCGGAGCAGAGAAAGGTAGATTTCATATTCCATCTTTACCTATATGGATGACTGCACAAAGTGCTTACCCTAAACCGTTCAGGAACATCCTTCTGGTTGAGGGGGAAATCTCGAACAAACTTGAAACTTTCAGCCACAACATAGAGTGGTTTGTTCATCTGCTTAGCACATATAGCTATAGGGTAGGTGCCAATCTGTGATGAGAGAGAGCGAGAAGTTTGGATGGCATAAACATTCTCTGACAATCAACTGTAACAAAGAGTGGGTAGTGCCTTAAAAATAAACTAAGACAGGCTTACAAGTTACATTCCTTCAAAATATTTTATATGTCTAATAATGAAGTGATATATGCATACTATGTTCAGTTACACTAAATGCCCATTCAGTGAATGTGATCAACATGGTTGAGAGGTGAATTCACAGGACATAAACTACTGACAGTACTCTACAAGTCCCATTATCAAAGCGAGAGAGGAAGACAATCTGCGACAAGCATATGAAACTTAACACACTGAAACACACCAGAGATGAACCACCATGAAAAAGTTGGACTTGTGGTGGGCAAAGAAAATGGGAACTACTCCATCCCAAAATAAGTAACAGTCCAAAAAACATAAGAGAAGTGGCATTTTGATGATTTTACCCAACAAAGGCACAGGCTGGAAAGTCCTTAATATGTACTGAAAATGTGGTTCTTCTATGATTTACACTGAAGTAGGAGCAGAAAAAGGGAGCATACAAAGTTCACCTTTATATATATATGTGTATATAATAATATAGATAACAATGTGTTAGGAGTGTTATCTACCATGGTTTTCAGAAAAAGTGTCTACAAGTGAGTCCTCACAGTCAAGAAATCACACTTGTAAAATTGGATTTTGTGTCCTGGCTGGTCTCAGGAAGCTTCCTGCTAAATTGTATGTGTAACGCATCTCTATGATCTAGAGGATGAGGGGAGTCAAAAACTCCAGCTTTACACACAACACTACTTTCTTTTAACATGTATACTACAGGTCAATGGTTTATAGAGGCATAACTTACATTCACCAGATGGCCCTATTCATCTTCAGAGCCTGATATTTCAGTTCCTAGAATACTGACATAAGCTTCATTTTGACTTGCCACAAGACATATCGTACCTTGTTAATGATTCCTCCACTCTCCATGACCCCTTCTGCTCCTACCATAACCAGCTGGACCTTTTCCATGATGTAGCTGTGGACATCAGAAAATGTGAGATAGTGAGATGCCACTTTAACTGTTGGGAATTTCATGAAACTTTTCCCAATAAACTGAGCCACTCTTTGGAAATGAGAACCTGGATTTGCAAGGCCTATTTCCATAATAAGATATTTAAAAAAGTAACAAATTTTGGATATATCAGCGTATTTTCAGGTTACATAATTCACCAAGAACTGCACAGGGTAAGAATTTTAACAGCATTAGGAATTTAATAATGTTTTTTAAATACATTCACAGTGTAGATTTTTCACCATAAAATTCTTCTTGAATATACTGCAGCACAGTTGAGAATCTTTTTTATATATTTGTCTTGTAGTTGCCCTTTTATTCTGTTACATTAGCAATCATAAAATGTTCTGTGAAAACAGTGAAGAATACGAAGAAATTTATTTCACATCTGATATCTGGTCTCAGTGCAAAGAACAACATGCAAATACATGGATGAGCAATCACTGAGAGGGAGACTGCAAATATTTGAAACAAGAACCTGAAGTTTGACAGAAATCGACTCCTGGACCTTATAAAATGCTGTAGAAATTTTATGATGCATTATCGGAAAAATAATTGAAAAACAGTTGAAAGTTGAAAAACAGTTTTGGTTGACTAACTCTTCCAGAAGTATGTTTAATATACAGTGTGAAGCATGATACAAAGCCAGTGATACTGTCATAACCTTTGATGCTGCTTTCAAAGTAACAAAGGCACTTAACATAGCACTTACCCAACTGCAGCATCAAGAATGACAGTAGTAGGAATACCTAGCTTAGACAGCTGCTCATGAACCTGGTAGCTGTGGAATTACACAGAATGAAAATTACTTATAAAGCTAGGTGTAACCCCAGTTTGTGGTAATGAGTAATTCATACATAACATACATTCGAACATGCATAATACAAAAATCCTGAGACTGGCCTGATCATTTCATATCAAGCATTTTTTGGATCCTCCAAGATAAAGAAAAATAAGGATAATTTGCATCAGTCTAGCTCAAAAAAGGGAACCAACTTCATGTGTAACAATAGATGCTGCTGAGATTAGTTAATAATGACCTAAGATCAGCCTTGAATTGAGTAAGTCAAGGGTGGTAGTGAGATGGGTTTGTGTGAGAAACTGAAATTATTAATTAATAAGAAAATTGGGTTAGTAAGGGATTTAAGAATGCTTTGTAATAGGTTTGTTTTTCAGAACAACACTGGCTGTATTCCTTAATACATATAATAAATTTATATAAGGAGATTCCAGGACTTGAGATACATACACTAGTTTCATACTGAGCATCTTCAAAACAAATGTGTTCAAACTACCTGAGTGAAAAGAGAATTTCTTCCATGGCTGGGAACCTACATCTTTAATCATTAAGATGCTATACATAACTTCCCAGTTTGATAATTTCATTTTCTGTCTAAAGGTTCTCAACATATTTTGAGTTCAAAGTCATACCCACCCACTCTTGTCTGGATGAGACTCTGTGACATAGACAGTAAATCTCTTTTTCTCCTTAGCTGCTTCCTTCAGCACTTCCAAAACCACTCTTGATCGAGAATGAGTTAAAATTGTCTACACAGATGGGAAAAACAAACAACATAGTGACAAATTTTATACCATTATTAGGTATGACACTTAACATGCATAAATCCCTTTTTTCCTGACATCTAGACCTTCATAAAAAGTAGACCTTAAAAGTAAGTATACTTCTGCAACATGCATTAAAATATTTATTATCGAGGTTAATCTGTATTGTAAGACTGCATGGTGAGATACTGTATTCCTATGCCCCAATCTTCTGATATATAATGAGACTTCATTCTGATATTTCAGTCTTCTGTCACAAGTCAATGTGATGCACAAGGAAAGATGATTGATACCTTACAGCTTGCACTTAACACTTGTATCATTTTGCTGTGAGGATGCACACAGTTTCACTCTTATGGCTTGAAAACAAAAAGGCTTTGTATCCAAGATTGAAAACTGTTTAGTGATTTGTTTAACACTTTGTGTACCACAACCTTGTGAAATTACTTACCTATTGAGTCCCAAGACCCAATTCATGTTGTAAAGTCAAGACTTAGCTTAGCTGCATTTTTGCAACACGTATATACATAAAGGTAAAGTAAAACTGGAAACAATGTTGTCACCATGGTATGCAATGTGCTAACTTCCCACAAGTTTAACAATATAATAAAGAAGTCTACAGGTGAAGTGGCTTTTTTTTTTTTTTTGCAAGAATCTATTTTCTTGAATTTTCTGGGTTGAGCTTATGTAACAAGAATTACTTTCTCCATCAAAAGTTTTATTCAGATTGTTTCAAAAGGCTAACTACTACCAAATAATTTGTTTAATGGACAGCAACCCGCAAGAGACACAAATGCAGTTTATTTCTTGTTTCTTCCCCTCATTATTTAGAAATACTGACTACACAGTAGAATGATGCTGTCCAATATGCCTTCTTGCATAGAAGAGGTCCACTTATTACTGAGATATATATACTATCAAGGTCTACCTGCACAATGATATGATGTCACAATAATGATTCTGAAAGTCATACTTACTAACAAGGTATAAGTACAGTACTAAATTAAATAAACATAATACTTAATCCTGAAGTTACGCTCCAGATAACTTTATACTTCTACACTCATACATACATGACAAATGGCTTGCAAATATTAAATCCTCAAATAAAGAAGACCCCTAATATACTCTTAAAAATGATCATTTAAAACATTCAGTGATGAAGTTCCTTACCGTTCCATCATCAATGAATCGCTGAGCCATTTTGACAGCTTTTGCCCTTGCTTTCAAAATATTCTTGTAAAAAATTTTCCCTCTTTGCAGCATGATCTTTTGAAAATTCTGAAATGTAGGAAAATAGAAGGCTTGAGCAACGAAAGACAAGAACAACAAACTTTATCACTGACATTCTGAAAAATGTCTGGATACATGAGGAACAATGCATAAGGCTGAAACATTAATCCATATAGTTTTCAGCACACGCACATCAAAAATAATTTTTCGTTTTCCAATACTTTTTCACTCTGAAAATTATCTATGGTGCCCACTGAGCCAGTTTTGTGAAGAAAGAGCAGCTCATCATTCTGTTACTGTGCGCATATGTAATATGACGCAATTAGGAGAACCAGAGTTATTGCGTTTGGCCCTTGCGTCCAGAATTATTCCCCTTCCCAGATCAGCAGCAGCTTGTGGCAAAATCAATGACATCACTTAAGTTCCAGCAGCTACAGACACCTCTATCTGACAATATATTATTCAGTTTTCAGTTAAGGTTCTGGTCATCCAAATTCAAACATAAAATTAGATAGTGTAAGCCAAATAAAGTATTCTGCATTTTTATTGCCTCAGCATGATTTTGCTTGACATATCTACTGTTACATTCTTATCAAGATGCTATCGCCCGTCCCCATAGCACTTGCTAGACAGCTTGGCCATGTGACTAGAACGCATTTGAAGTAAGCTTATGGCCGCAATGTGCGCAGTGGGTGTAACGATTCAGACTTTGGATACTGTAACTCTGTGGGTTGTCTGGAGCCGGCAGAGGCTCCATCATTATGACAGACGATTGAAAGACTGTTTTATTGGAATAATAGGGTATCATATGATATAATGTGGTCTGTGGGACAATGCAACTTTTGTTTTAAGAGTTAAAAATATTATGTTTGTCTTTATCAATATAAAAGGACATTAAATACTTATATAATTTTATCCTGTCAACATTGAATCTGGAGTGAAAGCAGATTTTCTGGAATCAAAATTCATAACTTTCATACTATATAATGTAAAGTAGCAAACACTTGTACATAATGTGCTTAACTTTCATGTTGACTCATACCGATTCTTCCAATTTTGCCAATGTGATAAAACGCAAGAACTGCTCACACACAGATTTGATGGAAGCATAGCTGTAGTCTGTATCCAGCATAACATGAGTGGCTCTCCTTATTGTGTCGACCAGTTCTGATAAAGTCCCAGCTATAAACACAGATAAAGGAAAGAAATCTAAAATTAGAAAATGACACAACAAAAATCCCACTGTGTGACAAAATGTCAGGATGGGAATGAAGTCATATAAGTTGATTGTTGTGAAATGAAATATCAAACAAAGTAAATCATCATTCAGAATCTCTGACTCCAGTTTTGAAAATATGTTCTGTCCTTTTAGAAACATCCATAGTCAGTGCAAGGTGTTTGAAAATCTACAGAAATATCAGCTATATCTGCCCCATTTTGAGGTGACATACTGTTGGGGAAATATGACAATACAGTCAACTCTGCTTAATGGCAACTCCTTGGGAGCCTTGAAAAAGTTGTAAGTCAATGAAATTCAATTATTTAGTGACTTTGATATGGAAATTCAAAGCATTTTGTTATCTAAAGTTATCCATATCAGTTTTGCAATCAAGGGATATCAACGGTACTTTTGAATTAAAGCTGAATGTCATACCATTGCTGCTTTCCATCAGCTTGACCAGGGCTGAGATGGCTGCAACCGCTGCTGACATGTCTGGGTCAGCTCGCATTAGCTCATTGAAAGTGTTCATGACAGCTGAAAGTACACAATTCTGAGTGTAAATAAAATTCATTACTATGCTCTTTCTTTGTACCTGGTTCTTTAAAGGGAACGTCCAGTCTGCAATACTTGTGACGTAGCATTAAGTTGGAAGAATGAGAAGATGTCATGTGTGCTGTCATTATTGTATTCATTTTTGTTGATAATTATGAATGAATCTGCATTGACATTGATACTTACATTATCAATGATCACCCAATACTCTAGTATTCAAATATTAAAGTAATAAAAATACTGTTTAAAACTCAAAATCTTTAAGATGTAGATTATGTGTTAAATGTGTAATAATTGCACTTTGCAAGGATTCGTTAAATTGAGGTTTGTTCATAGAACTTTAGAAGAACTTGGTCTTGGAATTGATTTGATTCCAGTGTTCAACACCAGTTCCAGACAATTCCTGAGATGGAATCAAGAATCGAGAACTGGAGATCAGCACATCTTTCGCAAACCAATCTTTTTCTGGACCTGTCTTTAAGCATTTTCTGCTCGATTTCTGGCTTGTCTCATTGTCTGCATTTTTTTTTGTTACTAAGCCGGTCTATAGGCGAGGACTGACGTGCAGTTTAGTCTAGATAGGTCGAGTCTAGATCTGAAGCTAAAGCTTATAAGCTTACCATCACCGCCCATTGTGGCTCTATAGTCTATGCAAATGGCAATGAAATTTACGACTTGTAAGATACACCTTTTACAATATGGAATGATAGACCACACAGGCCGTGCAATCGTATTGCATTTGTTGTCGGAAGTATGCTCTTATTAAATTTCATCGTATGAGAGCGCACCACATTTCACTGCTTTTAGAAACAGAAGAGTGGTTATCTATCTCTACGTTTTCCGTAAGAGCAAATAAACAGAAAACTACACGTGATAACAAATATAAGATAATAAACGGTGTTTATTATTATTATTATTGTATACACGCACAGCTAAAATGTCAGTTTCAAGTTGTCAGATGCAGGTATATCATACTCGCCAATCATTTCCGAAGAATTCATCATGCCTTGGTATGCAAACATCGTATGCCCATAAAGAAGAACTAGAATATAAAACTTCAAACAAAAGGTTGGTTTTTTTTTAATAGCAATAGTAAATGTCTGTCTCGGTGATAATGGAGAAAACTGACGAGAGCGAGGGATGACAGTCGGAGAGAGATGGGAAGAGAGAGAGAGAGAAAGACAGAAAGAGAGAGGAGGGAGGGAGAAAGAAGGGTCATGTCGCTCGTCAAGATGAGAAATGGGATGTAAGAAGAGAAAGGATTACTTTGTAGGCCCATTTCTATATAAGTTTCCTTATTCCATCTATCTAGACATTGCTTTTTTTTTTTTTTTAAAATTCTCATTAAAGAGCACTTACACCTCACTGCATACATGCACTTTATCAACATGATTACAGAAAAATGAAAGTACTTTGAATGTTCGTTTTTACAGCAGCCATATTCTCAACTTCAAGTTTAAATCATCTGGAGAGCTGGAAAAGGGGGAAGCAAGGTGAGGGGCTGAGACAGGTGAGAGGATTACCCTTTGCACTGTTATGCCTGTCAGACAGTGAGGTTTGAAACAGGAAATATCAGTAGTAGTCTACTCCACTTAATTACAATCTTGATAATCCTTTATAAATGCAACATTTTCCTCTTTAACAAAATGCTATAGTAAAAATCACTGGATAATTACAACTCTTTTTAATCACAACTTGTTATGTGCTCCTGAGGGGCTTCATGTAGCTTTGTTAACTGTACTCTGAATGGAAAACAATTTGTCCATACTTCATCTGACAAAGCCATGCACTCGAGGGATTCATTGTTGTGGACGTTGACAAGAAAGAACAGTGAGAAAAAAGCAAAAATAGGAGGGGGATAAAACGAGAAATAAAGTGTGAAAAAACAAATAAAACACATTAAAATACCAATATAGACTTCCATCCATATTTTTATTACAATATTTTGCATGGCAAAAGTACTCTTACAATTAAAGAACATGAACAGATTTATTCCTTAATGATGTTTGCATTGAGTACAGATCAACTCCATACTCTGATATAGAGAATCAGCCATGGAATGAACATGCATGATTGTCCTTTCATGGCAAAAAAAAAAAAAAATCATATTACAATCAAGCATGAATAACTTTTATTCTTTGGGACCACCTTACTTGTTTGTCCAATCTCAAAGAATACAGTCATAGTCAATCTTCTGAGCAGACAGAACAAAAATCAGACAGGAAAAGTTGGTTCAAGAAATCATGATTTCGATTTCCATGTGTCTGAGGGAACTCTACGTTTCACTATACATCACTGCGCCAAAAGCATCTTCAACCAATCACCACCACACCACTGTCGTCAACACTCATCCATATCATTTTAACACCAGTCAAGATAATGAACACATAAGGTACATTCTTTCATGCAACATCACTTAGCTTGTAGCCAGTCACAATGAGGCTTAAGCCTCCCTATTTAAGGAAAAACCCAGGACATAGGAGACCTTTAAATGCCTGTCAAACAAAGCTGACGCTTTGAACAGAGAGTGTCAGTACTAAGCACTACTGCTTCTGAATATGTGCTTTTCCTCTACATTCAGTGATTTCTTTTCTACATTTCCCTCTGCACAATGCTGAATCAAATTTAGTGGGAAAAAAAATCTATAATCTTACTGTTACAAAGTAGAAAAGCAGGCATATAACCTACTTTACCGTACATTTCATTATTTTTGCCAACAAGTGTAGAAAAGTGATTGTTTCCTTTCATGGAAGAAAATGACCTTCGCATAATGGGGAAAAATCCTACAGGTGGCAACACTGCTATAAACATGCCTGACATATGAGCTAAAATTACTGCTGATGTGGAGAAACACCATGATACCACAAGACAACACAGTTTACATCATCAATAACATTAATTTGTAATGTTCAGATCAGCTTATGATGCTTACTGATAAAAAAATATCCAGACTTCTTCTCTTCATTGATTAGAAGCTGTATGGAGGCCTTATTCTAATCTTATGATGCTGACAGACACATGGCGCGGCAGCCTCCCAAAATATTACTTTCACTCGTGCATTCTTCTAACTCCAGTCGATAAACACAGGATTATAATAGCTTGTAATGCTATTCTAATGTGGCACATCAATGACAAGATCATCCTCTTCCTCTTCTCCACCGTCAGCTCCACCATCACTGCAAGAAAGCATGTAAAACAATGGGTTACGGTTTGATTTTGTAACCAGCTTTCTTATATGCCATTTTGTCCACGTTGATGCACACAGTATTTCTCACAAAATCAATTGGCATGAAACACAAATATTAACCGTCCTGAAGCGCTGATAAAATTTAATCTACCATCTGCTCGCTTTTCTTGAGTGCGGCAATAGAACATACACGCATGTCATTGCTGACCTCTCAGTGAAGCAGTAGAATTTTGCACCTTGGTGTCACCTGACTGGCTGGCAGATAACACTTGCAATGGTCATTAACCGTAGCAATGGTCATGTGGGACGCTGGACCTGGGGAGCCTTGTGCTATGAGAGTTAGTTTGCTGGGAACCCATTAGAATAACCCCTTATTCTGACAAATGTGACATTCAGCGTTTATCACTGCTACTTAACGGCACAAACATACCGTCTCACACTTTCTGCAATACAGATAAAGTACAGTATCAAGTCTCTGCTAGTAACACTTAATCCTGATGCAATTCATTCTCAAAAGTGAAATGAAAGTATTCCATATGAAACCCAACGCACACGGATGATGGAAAAAAATCTTAAATGCAACAAAAAAGATGAAAAATGAAACAATAAATAAAATATTATGTTCATGTCAGCATTGAATATTTGTACTGAAGATACTTGTAAAATACTGAAATTATTAAAAGAATTTGCTGTACATATAAAAAAAGCATGCCTGTCCTTCTACTATACTGACACCCACATCACAGATGCAACTTCAGCAGGTAAATGCAGCTATCTTACATTACTGAAACTGATTGCAAGTAAAAGAGAAAACTTATCAGGTGAACCTGCATCATAAAAGAAGAAATTTCTTTCAAAGACACTGAATGCGCTAAGAATCTACTGATTATTCTCATTCATAATTACCTGTCATGATTGGGATCATTACTAAAGATTTCCATGGGCAATGAGGCTGTGGCCTTTTCAATTCCAAACTCATGATGTTGCTTTGATTCCAAATGTCGCTCCAGTTCTTCTCTTGTCATCTGACCTGGAGATTCTTGTTTCACTGTGGCAGATTTCTGACTGCCTGAAGGAGGTAAAGAATAGAAAAAGGGTAAATCTAGGTTTAGTTTACCATAGCAATACATTTTCACCCAGACAAGACATTTTCCAGTGCTGCAGATACCAGCCAATGGGAGCACTCTTTAAGCAGAATGGAATTATGAAACTTGGAATGTATCTTCCTGATTATTGCAGTGCCTAATTTCATCTTGTAAGGAAAAAGAACAGAAAGGTTGCTACTGAAAGTTTTGAATATCATATATCGTCGCTGTTCTGTTAAAAAGGCACAAGTGCTGTGGACAAAATTTTACAGGAGAGGCAAAAAACTGTTTAATTTTCATTGCGCGCTATTATCAAACTGCAAAGTAGAATTTTAAGCATCACTACATGAATNGTTAAAATGTCACAAGTTGTCTCTGGATACCTGTAGCGAACTTGTGCCTTTTTAACAGAACAAGGGAAAGTGGTCAGACACTTGTGCCTTTTTGAAAAACTGTTAAAAAACATGTTTTAATACTTCTTTCGAGCTTATGCTTTTGGTAGCATGTGTATCTTTTGCTTTACTATGTTTTTAGCAAAAAAAATAATTTTCTGAAAAATTGACACTTGTGCCTTTTTAACAGAACAACGACGATATATTTATTCTGCTGCTTAAGATAAAATATGGAATGTAGTCTGTAAGTAAATATCTTAACAAATACTGGATGCCAAAATTCTTAAAGTGCCTACCATGTTTTTGTGTTATGCAATTAATTTTTTTTTCATATTACCTTTTCACACTTGTTGTGATCTTTCAGTTGATTCAGATACCTACTGAAGATGTTTAGCACATGTCAGGATATTAAAACTTTTTTGGCTGCTGTTTTACTGGATTTATGATGAAAATTCTTTTAACTTTTTACCTTTGGTGTGTCCTCATACCATTCATATTTGCACTAGACAATTTCAACTACACATTTAACATGTGCGTGGAAGGACTTGGTGATCAAAGTTCTAACTCTGGTATTCTGCTCCTTCACCATGCAAAGCGTGGTTTATGTATTCAAAGTACTGCCACCTCTATGATCATCAGTACGTGTAACTTCGAGGGTTCTAACTCTTGCAGTAAAGATACTCCTCCTCACATGCCTGTGATAAAACATGATGGTGCACTGGAGCCTGATAACCATATCTGCGAAAAACCTGCAGGTATTCATGAAAGGCACTGTCACTTCATCAAGTGTAGGCCTAGACATCACATAAGAACTTACTCGATTTACTACTCTTCTTGCTGGAACTCTTGCTTTTCTTCTTGGTGCCATGAGATTCCCCTCCCGCACCCTGGAGATAGACGATGACAAAGATATGATAATTTCAAATGCATGCTCATATACTGCAGTTAACCCTATCAAATTTGTACTGCATCTCAGCTAAAACTAAATGGAAGAAGTCTTTCAATTCTCTTTCCTAGTCTAGTCTTGAAAGTGGCTCATTAAGGATTATATACCATACCATATGACAAATTTCCCATTGCCAGGGCCCTTACTGTCATATGGCTGTCTGTTACTGCTCTGCTAGCTGGTACTGTTCCTATACAATAACTGCGGAATTCTTAGACTGTCAAGGAGAGAAAGAAATGAAAAGCAAAGTTGCTATTTCAACCTGCACAATTTGTGTTCATAGAAACAAAGGTTGACTGATTCATGAAATCAGTATATTTTAGGAAACTCGAAACTTACACTGCTGTGCTTCCCAGAGCTCTGTGTTATGTGTGCTAGGTCTGTTGATGCTGATGCCTGATTCCCCAACTTTCGCCTAGATGTAGAACGAAAATGTATAAAATGTAAGCGGTTAATCCCTATCATCAATGTGCATAAATGCTGAGACTCAAATACACACACACACAACAGTTCATGAGAACCTCTTTGACATTTTCTTTTTTTTTTCATTACTATGTTGCTAAAAGTAATAAAAATAATGGTTCCTAAGACTGTGTACTTGCACACATACAGGCATAAGCCAAGATACCATGTGTACGCAACTGCAATTCACAGGTGTAGAATGTAATGGGCGCAGATTCATAACAAGGTCACATAAACCCTGATCACCAGTTAAAGAAGCAGAAAGAATAGATTGATTGGTCCTCAGTTCCAGACAAGTAGCTAAATAGAAGACACGCACCTCATGACTATTATTATTTAGATGAATTAACTCTGGTTTCTTACTAAGACCTTCAGCTTGACTTGTCTGTCTTAGAGAAGTTCAGTTTACATAATGTGAAAAATGCTGACCTTCCTATCATTGTCACCCACCCCTGTAACAGAAAGTATGTGGCAAGGGCAAAGACTGATCTAAGAGTAACGGGTCATTTTACATTCAAGTAAGCTGTTTGTTGCAGGAGACCAAGAAGGGATTAGGTGGATAAAGATGTAAAGTGCAGGTACCTGCTGGGTTTGTGCATTGTAAGTACCACTGAAATATCTCAAATAATAATGCATACAGTTGAATATCGATAACTTACTTCGTCGAGGTCATCTCATCTTGTATGAGTTCACTGAATATTGACGAATATGTGAAGAACTAATGTAGAGAAAGAAATAATATGATCCTGAAATATTTATCTGGGAGAACTATGTTTCAACTTCATGTGTCTGAGAATTATCAAGACTTGATCATTTTCTTTGACTTTCTTATATCTAACGGATTGTCATGAAAATAGAACAGCAGTTTTCAACACATCTTCTCCATCAGAGGCTTTAATCTGTAGATGGTATTAAGCATTTAAATGTACACGAGAGCGCCTGAAAGATAATGACTGTCCAGGTTGTCCTGTTTCAACAGTGACAAGAAAGTTTTTGCTATTTGCACACTCGCTGCGGCTGATCTATGAATAACACATTCCAAGACAGAAGAGACCTTGGATTTGTCATCAACTAGACTCTCCAGGCCAGATCAAACATGACAAAGAGGACATTTTGAAAGATCTGATGAGGAAGTTGACAGAGGATGATGAGAGAGAATGGGACGATTACCACCACCTGCAACGGATGATGGCGATGGGAATAAAGAAAGGGGAAGGCAGACAATGCAAACTGTCTGGAAGGGTGCGAAAGGCCCGCAATCAAATAACTGTGGAAACTATCAGTAGATGGACTCTTCGCTGGATCCTGGATCGGGGAACGGAGCACCTATGGGGTTGCCCGGAGTGCAGTGATGTTGCAACCCTGAACAATGAACAATGAACCTACGTATAAAGAAGATTTGCACTAGATGGGTCTTTCATTACTTCACGGCCGATCAAATGAAACGGCACATAGATTTCTGCACTAACAATGATAAATCAAAAGAGGTTTACAATATTATCACTGGTGTTGTAAAATGAAAAGCAAAGCCAGTTTCTGAGTGGCTGAAGGACAAATATTTCCACAAAACATGTGTTGTGAATGCAACGTCAAAAATCACAACAGCCACTTTCTTTGACTTGACAAGCCACATTGGAATGACTCTGCTTGAAAATCAAAGATCTGTAACTTCTGAATGGCATGTAACCATGTGCATTGCTGAAATTCATGAATGATGGAAAAACCAGCACCCAAGAACATCAGTCCAGCAAGCCTTGTGACATCACAATAATATGACAACCCGTACCAAGGCAAAAACAATCACATTCTTGATGGACAGATGAAATTCTTGCCCCATCTTCTATATTCACCTGAGTTAGCACCTTATGATTTCATTTTGTTTCCACTGATCAAGTCTCAGCTTACAGAATGCATGTTTGAAAGCAATAAAGAGGCTGTTACTCTATTTCAAAACATGACTTTGACCTTGACCCCTAAATAGTAGCCTAATGGCATTCTCCAGTTATTCAGAAGGATGGAACTTTGCATACTGCATAGAGGAAAGTATTCTGAAAAGCTGTGAAAATTCCATTCAGATACTATCTCTAGAAGTAGGTAAGTCTTGATAATTAAAAAGGTGGCCTTTGTATAAATTTGTGCTTGACTAAACTTAAACCCATGAGCCCATTGGTCTGATATTTCAGGGTGTTATATATTTGTGTTTATTCCATCACGTTTAACTGCTGCTCTGTGATAATGCTCTACTGCCTTTATCTCTCATTACCTCAGGATCTACTCCGGAGCCAGACTATTGATTGGTGGAGAGTTGACTTAAATGTTATGAAGATGCACATGTGAATATATATTTTCTTTCCTTAAAAGAAGCCTGGAGTGAGAGGAAAGCACAGTTTATGAGACGGCATTTGAAAAGGTAAAACAATCTTGTATAGAACCCCAGTGTAATAACTACAGAAATAGTGTCCTTTCTCACTTTTTGGCAGGACCAGCTTCCCTGTGAATGCCATCCTCTGTGTCTGTGGAATTTGTTGCATCAGATTCCTCTGACGAGTCCTCAATTTTCTCCTGTTGCAGCAGTCTATCAAGCAAAAAACTGAAAACCAAATACATATTGTAGTAAGTTACAAATTAGCTTATGATACACAGACTTTGATAGCTCTGACAGGGTTTTACTTGTTCAGCGAAGTTACATTAAACAGGATTTTGAAGATGGTGTGAATGCCTTGAGTCATTTCTGTGTTTTGTGAGGCATCATGCAACAGCCCATAATGGTCTAAAATTTGTCTGCCCATGCTAACTGGAAGACTTATTAATATTTCAATTTTACAAATTTTAAATATATACTCTCAAATATGTTACTACACTGTAAAAAGATCTAACTCAAACCATCTCTTTGGGTATTGCAAAATATTTTCCTAGGTTTGCATTTATTGGAGAAGTGTGCTTGACTGACTGATTGTATGATATTGCCTTACAAATAAAACATAACATACTATGATTTCGCTGGAAGCTTTGAACTCTACTTTCTGATATATATATATGGAAATGGAAATAACTTCTCTCTCTCTCTCTCAGTCGTCTCAGGATGTTAAGAATCTTGAGGACTGTGATTCATGTAGAATGCTAGAACAATGAAGAAATTGATATTTTCCTACATCATACCTGCGATCTCTGGAGACTTTCAACAACTTTCTCTGTGCCTTTCTCAGTTCATCAAGAAAACATTCTTGTTCCTAGAGAAAGACAATATGGACAGAGAAGTGAACAATGCCATGTTCAGATGTTCTATCAACATCCCTCCATCAAACCTCTTCCACCCCAACCCCCCCCCCCCCCCCNAAAAAAAAAAAAAAAACATATCACACTCCACCCTTTAATTCTAGGCTAGTTCCTGTGTGTTACAGAAAAATGTTACATATGATATCACAAAAGAGCAAACTTCCAACATTCAGAGAAACTCTTTTTTCTGTTACAGTCTAAAGTGTGACAATACTGATGATAAGCTTAATACTGCAAAAGAGGTGAAGATACATATAACCAAACGAGCACAGCGTTTTATTTCTCTATAGTAAAATGCATAAATTTCATCCAGTGTGCACATCAGTATGGTAAAACTACATTTATGCACATTCATGCACACACTCTCACTTTTGTTAATACACACACACATAAATAGAAATATACCTCTTTGAAACCTCACTTTCATTTTTACCTATACATGAGATACTTTATTTATACACTTACATAAACAAGAAGGCGCAACTTCTTTTTGAGAGCCTTGTACTTCTGTTTGTAGTCAATATGACCTTCAGTAAAATCCTCTGAAGTAGAAAAGAAAGTCATGACACAGGACAGAGCACAGGAACAATCAACAATGCAACACATGATGCACACTATGAATTTTCAAATCTTTTCACAGCTGCATTCCTGTATGACCGTCGCCCATCTCCTAATCCCAAACTACAGTTCAGAAAATGAAAGTGAAAAATATGCAGTATGGCCTCAAAAACTTGAGTTTCTGGGGACCAGTCCATAAGTTCATGATTGTTACAGTAATGAGATTTGAGGTGGTGGGGTCAAACTGTTTTACAAATATGAAAGCAAAAGAAAAAATGGCACATCTCAGCTCATGAGTTATGCCATTCTAGTTCTACAGTCATTCTGAAACATTGTATCTCAGAGATAGGGCCTATGCCAAAATGATAGTGGTGCAAAATAGCATATCTCATTGCCATACCAATATCATTTTTGGCACATCTCAATACTTGTCAAGATTTAACAATAACCGTTCTTGTATTCCTCTTGCTAGAAATCGATACTTCATATTACTATGGTTTGTCATACTTCTCTCTTCTTGGTGCTGTTTGACTACAATAATGTATGATGTACCATTGTGTCACAATGCCCCCTAAGTTGAAGGCCAATATTAAAATTTATTAATTCCTAAATCTCCACTCATCACACAGAGGATGGCTAATACTCTTAATTAAAAACAAGTTGCAGAATAGCAGATCTCAAAGTAGCGGAGCAAATTTTGGCATAACTCATGTTGTGACCAACTGCAAAATGGCACAACTGATTTTAGAACAAAACCAAAAAGGCACAACTCATAATGAGCCCAGTTTCAAAACTAAAATGACATATCTCAAAAAGGCACTGTCACAAAAAGGCACATCTCATATACATCCCATAATTTTAATGTTACACAATTTATACAAGTAGTGCTTTAGCGTCCCTTCCTTAATATTAAAGTGCCCTACACGTTTTCGGTGTAACAGAAGCAAAAATATGGAAATAAATCACTTTTTTCTTATTATCTCCCCAAACTGTGAAAAATGAGATATGCCATTCTGCTAGCCCAGTGATGACATCTTTCAATACTGATAATGACTTGGCAATTTCCAACAACCATAATCAAAGTAGGTACTGTAAACTGATTTTTTAAACTAAGCACATCTCATTTTTTTGCTTTTAACTGAAAAGTACTAATGATTCTAAGAATTTTGATACCAAATCCAAGGCTGTATCTTAATTTTTAAGAAACTTACACAAATTTAAAATGTCGAGAAATTTGTCCTGTTGCGTAGTGTGTCTGGTGCCCAACTTTGAAGGCGTGTATTTCATAAAATATTCCACTCACACTCCCATAACTTCTTAAACTCATAGTCTATGACATATTGAACAAACTCAATTTTTTCAAGGATGTCATAACATAAGAAAACTGAAATTTGTTAATGTAAACTTGGCTCCTGGCCACATTTTGCAAATTTCGTCAGGGGAGACAAAAACATGGAATTCCATCGTTTTTCAAAACATCATAAGTCATTAACAAATTCACTTACACAAATCACAATTATATCAAAACGAAGGAAAATCAAAGCTCTATCTATATATTCCATTTGCAAAACAAAAATAATTCATACATATCCTGCACTAAATCAGCAAAGAAACCATGTATGATGTAATTGTTGATTTTACGAGTGTTGTAAGTCTAGTTCAGGACATAAAATCTGCTCCAAATTTAAAAATAAGTTGAGTTATACAAACCAAGATTATCCAAATAGGTTTGGTTTTAGTAAAATTCATTCATAATAACCATAGAATGCGGGAATACAGGATATAAATTTCACTGAAAATTATCGTTTGTTACACTATTCCAATGCACGATCAAAATGCTAAATGGAACAGTTCATTTGCGGGACGGGAAAAGGGTCGTCTACTCGCCACCGCAATTCTTACTTCATTATTAGATCTAAATCTAGTGCTTCCTAATATTCTTTTGATGAAATGATTAGCATTTCAAAAAAAGCATTTTTATGACGTTGAGAATAAAACAATTTGCATCGGCACCCGAATTCTGATCATAATAGTAGCACCCCTTCTTCGAAATGACCTATTCCTAGCGATTCCCCGGGGTCACGGCACCTCCGCTGCCGCTGGCTGCTGCCGCCATGTTTTTGCCTTCCCGCAAGGCTCGTGGTTGTATGCGTTTTGTTTTGATTCCGCGAAACTGGGCGACGTGTCGAATTTCAGTTTTATTTTCGCATTCCACAAGAATAATGAACGAGCTTTCAAACTATGTGAAAATCAACGCTGAGTTCCTTTAAATTATGGTGATTTTTCAATATTTTTTCGAATTTTCCAAGTTTATTGCCGTTTTTCAGATTCGAAACTACACATATCTTATACCAACGTAAACGGCATTCAATTCTGCATACCTTAGGCTCGTTCCTGGCCCCATTGACGAAATCGCCCGCGAGCGCGAAGGCCTTGAATGAGGGGGGGGTCTTGCGACGGCAATTTCATTGCCGTGAATCTGCATTACGGTGATAGTTTTCCCACCGCAACATACCTTACCCAGTAATAGATACAGCAAAAATAACTATGCCATCATGACGAGCTTTGAATGAACTTTCTATTGATATATAATTCATCTAAGTTTATTTAAGATTGTAAGTAGAAAACAATGAGTGAAAATCACATAAATTGCAATTTTATCTACGGCGGGCCGCCTGTAGCGGCAGTTT
>JAWQUT010000505.1:206018-221129 GCA_033807755.1 Ellobium chinense
AGCGGTCCAAGTTCAAAACGCTCGACGTAGAGTCGACAAAGAATGATTCAGTAAACAAAAATGGCCGACTTCTAAAGGGCGTGGGCTCGGAAAAGGGGGCATAACTCTAAAGGAGTCAAATTTTCAGGTGTATTATTTCCCTTGAGCGATTTCCGAAGTACGCCTATTATTTGCTAAAAGAGGCATCCTCTTGAAGTGACACCAGTTGAATTCAGTGTTTTGAGATCCCAATGCAGTTTTCATCAATTATATCACTATGGTGTATCAGATATCCATGACCGTTGCTAGCTTCATTGACCGAGATGTAGTTGCAATATTTTTGTCACAGCGAAAATTTTATAAATTTATGTTTCTCATTTATTCTTCTCTATTGTTAACGATATAGCTTACAATATAGATATTCTTTAAATTAAAGGCAAAGGTTTGAGACTAAATTAAAATATGTCAATAATATATGAATTTTAAATCCAGAATAATGTAAAATACTTCAGCTTTGAGGGGTTGAAGGCCATGGGGCCCCCTGCTGGCTATGCTCTAGACCCCACATAGGGGCCATGCTTCCTTTTAAAAAAATGTTTAGTTTTAGTTGTTTGTTTTTTTTTGGGGCAGCTTGCACCTATGACCTTTGCAATTTAGGGGTAAACGTAAAAGTTTGCTGCAATTATTGAATGGCTTGTAACAAGTAATGTGTAAAATCTGATACTTTTTGTTTTTAAATATCTTCTCTTGCCAGTTTTCACAGCTAAAGTTAAACTGTTAATTTCAGCCAAGGTTTTACCCTACTGAGGACAAGCCTCGCAAGTTGAGGAGTCGTAAGAAGGCATTCAGCCAGCACAAGAGAAATCTGAGGTCATCTATCACCCCTGGTACTATCCTTATCCTCTTGGCAGGCAGACACAAGGGCAAGGTAGGATACAAACATTGCAGACATTGGTGAAGGTTTAAAGGATAACATCATTAATTTATATCGGCTTCCAACCATGGGAGGTTGATGAGCTTTGAAGTAATGACATTGAAACACATGCTCTGTGTCCCAAGAATGGGCAAGCGCTTATAATCTGAATGTTAGATGTGATTAAAAACTAGACTGTAATTTATAGGCCCAGTGTAGGTGTAGTACATTAGGATGGAGGAATTGAAAATGTACTGCCATTTCAGCGTGCACGAAATCCTCTTCCAAAGTCAAATGCCCAAATGGCATGTGACTTTCAAGTGTCATATGCCTGAACTGATTTTCACATGCCCGAAAGGGTAGAAATTAATGCGTTCATTGATGAGGCAACCCATGGAGCTAGAAGCTATAGAGTCAAACTTTGTTCAGTTTAATTGTGACACCGACTTGCTGTGTCACATTTTTGTGAAACATTGTCATTCATCAGCAAAAAATGCGGTATATGCTTCTTCTGCCTTCCCAACTGATAAGAGTGTGGAGTATTTTTATAAATAATTCAACATCTAACAGCTTGTTTGTTTTTGCCCGGCCCTGCACATTATCCTCATACAATGGGGTCATTGTTTTTAAATTGTATGACTCCACGAAGGGACGTAACATCTTATATCTCATTGCTCTCCTACGTTAAAAGACAGAGAACGGTTGACTTCTTTTAAGTAATTTAAGGATATGTTTAAGCCTAGACTGACTCTCCTTAAAGTATGACTACAAAAACGAACGTTCCCTTAGGCCATAGATCCTCTAATTAGTGGTCCTTTTGTATTGATTTCGCGATCAAGTTAAAGCTGTCCCAATTTTACAAACTCTTAGTTACAAAACCAGAAATTTTGCTTTATACAAATGCAATGTCAAATACACTGAGTGCACTTGCCACTGAGATCTAGACACCATTTGGGCGTGTGAGTTCCTCGAAACCAGGCGCTCAGCCCCAGAACCGCGGGCAGCGGGCGTATGGGATTTCGCGCACACTGCCATTTAAAATGATAGAAAAAGTAATAGGAGATAATGAGTTCTGAATATTTTTTTGTATTACATGGAGCTCCAATTATTTTGGAATGTTTCCAGTTTTATTCAGTTTCATAGGAATTAACTAATCCTCTTAAAAATTTTCATTTTCACAGAGAGTTATCTTCTTGAAGCAGCTCAACTCTGGCCTCCTCCTTGTGACAGGTAAGCATCTGAAATCCCTTTTCAAAGCACTTTAAACAGGTCCATGACAGTGATTGTCATGCCACTTGGTAGCCGGTGCGACATTAGCATCTTTTTTGCTTATTTCTGAAGAATGTCATTGTTCTTTGGAAAGTGAAAAAGAGACATCATTTAATCATATTATTATCAGTCCTTGACTTCTCAGTTTAAGCATAGTGGTGGGTGAATGTTTGTGCTTATTATTTATGTATCTTTGCTTTATCTACCTTTGAGATGGTACCCAAAACTGCCATTAGCACTGTCTGAAATGAAAAATCCAGTTCTCATCCTTTTCTGCTACATGATTTTCTTGTGCGGTAACATTTCAGAAGAAAAGTCAGTACAGTGAAACTCGGATATAACGAGGTCGCCAGGACCGACCGTCAGTGCTCGTTAGAACCGATGGCTCGTTACACGCATGGTCCACTGAAAATCATGTAAAAACTGTCAGTAGTGTCAGGGAGACCCATATACTAGATCTAACATGGCTAGACTGCTCGCTGGTCGCTGCGGGTAGAGCGGAAGCACCTTGTCTACCCCGGGGTCACCCAGATAAACATGCCAGCATGCCACAAGTTTGCCACCGAGACATAAGAACATACCTAACCGATGGGAAGGCCACGCAGGCGAGGTGTCCGCCTGCAAAAGTTGCACCAGCGCAGCCGGCCACCCGGAACGACATACGACACTACTTTACCAGTTTACCCAGCCGGTTCCCCGTCCCCTCAAACGGGCGTGGGTGCAGGTGGGTGGGGGGGGGATAACTCTGCGACAACATGAAATAAGTAAGACGAGGCGGGACCACTCGGAGTCCCCCCGCAGACTTTCCATGCCACAAGGAGCCTACGGCTCGTGGTAGAAAATGTACTTACAACTGGGCGCCCCGCGATTATTTTTAGTTTTGTTTCGAAGGACAGACATTTTCTCTTCCTCGATTCCATCATTGACAGGTGTAAACAAAGCAATGCAAATGTTGAGAGTCGAGAAACGAATGACTGACCGATCGTAATCACCGTTTCTGCGATTGTTATGATTGAAATCAAAATTGCCTAGCGCAATGATTGGTCTAAACAACAGGCTTGGCCAATCATTAGCCGAGCATATCAATCCCATCTTCCTCCCGTCGCATGGTCACATCTCCACCGCATCCTTCCCTACCCCGCTTCTTGGCCTACTGCGCAACTAGTTTGTACCGGTAATCCTACCGGTAAATTACATAAGCGAGACAGCGAGACTTGCCCATTGTTGGCAATTGTTACGTAGCCTAAACGTTCGAGTTCCTCGCCGCTGAAAGTTTTATTGCGGACGAAAGGGTTGCGAGGGCTTAATTGCAGGTCGGTTACCTCGTTAGGGCCGGGTTTAGCGGATTTTGTGCTCGTTATATGAGAGGCAAGATTACTATTACAAAGAAGGAAAAAAACACGGGGATTTTCATTTTGCTCGGTACATGCGAGAACTCGTTTTATCCGTGCTCGTTATATTCGAGTTTCACTGTACTATTATTCTGGTTATCATTTTGAAGTTACATTTTTGGAATTTGCAAAAGAAATGGCCATTATGAGCAAATTAACTAGAACAGGTCAGTGGAGTATCTGCTAACTTACCAAGTTGGTGAGTGATCAATTCCAGTACATGTACATGGCAGTTGCATTGTTCCTGTTAAACTTGTCTTTGTACAGTAGCTGCACAGTCCGAAGATAGTGCCTCTGCTGCATCCAGAAACATTGCTGCAAGTCAAGGCTAAACAGCTGGATTAATTTATTTTTGAACTAGTGATCACATTCTTTTTGTATTGTTCATTGTGTATGTTCTTGTGTTCCTTTTAGCCAGAAAATAATTTTTCACATTGGATGGAATAGCTGACAAACTTCTTCAGTCTCAAATGTTATTGTATTAAGATTGGGTTAACAAGTTAAAAGCCCCCATTAATTTTTTGTTTGTTGCTGTTTTGTATCATTGTTCCATTTATGTTTTGGTCTGATAGAGGTTATCGCTCAGATCCTGAGATATGTTGATTTTTGTGCTTTCACAACAATTCTGTAATTCACATTTTGTCAATTCTCTGCTCAGGTCCATACCATTTGAATGGTTGTCCACTGAGAAGGATTAACCAGCGTTACGTGATTGCCACGAAGACCAAACTCAACATCAAAGATGTGAAGGTCCCTGATCGTGTCAATGACGAGTACTTCCGCAGACAAAAGTTGAAGAAAGCCAAGCACACCGAAGGTGATATTTTCAACACCAAAAAAGAGGTAAATTGCCAAGACTCTCATTATTCTGTCTCATAATAAGCAGTGTTAGACAGTACATTTGCTCTCAGTAATGGTTGTACAAAGAATTCGAAGTAAGATTGGATATTTCTCATGGATAGAAGTTGTTTAGCCTATGTTTTGTTTGGAGTTGTTTTGGTCTTATCCTCATGCTCTCTGATCAGATGAGTTTAGAATATATATATAATACATTGGGGTCATTTCACGTCAAATCAACCAATCTTTTTCAATTTTGCCGGTGACCCTCTTGGATTTTGTTAAAACTTGCCCTAAATGTTCTTCAGGGTCAGAAATGAAGCCATGCCAAAAAGTTCCTCTGAATTCCTTCTAGTTTCTGAGAAAAAAAATTCTGAAAAAAATTGGCTTATTTTAGGTAAAACGCGCACAGGCATTTTGTCGGAGTTTGAGCTGTTATATTTCAAAAACCGTTTATCTCAGTGAAATGAAAGTGCCCACAGCTCTTCTCAGTGTTTCAAGGTTTAAGATTATGCTACCAGACTTTTTCTGATTTGTGTCGATTTCACCAAATTTGCCCACAAAAATGGCATTTCGTACAAAAAGTGCCAAGTTTAATGATGATAAAAGGGAATTTTCTCAACACTCACAGTCAAGTTCTTTTTTCCATAGAATGTCCTTATCCTCTTCTGTTTTTTTCCAGAAGACTGGATGACTTGCTCTGTATGTTTTGGAGATATAGCCCTTCAAAGTCTGTAAAAATCACTTTAGTGACCTACTTTAACATGAAAAATGGGGATGTGGGGTTGCCCCAAAATGCACCAGTTATGGCTCATTTTAAACGTCTTTGGTGTATCTTTAATATAGAAGTTGTTTTGTGGTCAGTATTTGCTTGCTTATATGCTAAATTACTGCCCAAAATTCCGTATTCTTTTCACTTGTGAAACGAAGGGGCGTAACTGCAAATATTACAAAATCAGCAAAGAGAAACAACCTGTCCTGAAGGGAAATAACTACTAAACATTGTTTCAACCTACAAATGAGTGAGAAGGTGATAAAGTCAAAAGTTTTCATTTGACAAAGTAAAACTCAACAGCCTTCTGGACACTTTTCTTAGGGAGACACTTGCTAGTTCTTACCTCCATCTCAGGAAGAATACCTTTTTCTGTCTAGAGTTTGCATGCCTGCATTGCCATGTCATAGGTCACTTAAAATTCAGGACTATCAACTATCTTTGCTAATATCCAGGTTTGAGGTGCAAGAGTCAACTGTTTTATTTTGCGTTCTCTCTCAGCACTCCTTGTGTTTTCTTAAAATGATTCTATATGAATAAGAAGTGATTAGTCAAAAGTTTTCTTTTTAAATGTTTAATCTCAATAACTCTCTATTCACTTTCCCTACAAAGACACTTTTTTAGGTTAGAATATCATGAAAGAGCCATAAACATTTCAGACACCTGGGTATATATGTTAAAAATTCCTTCTGTAAGAAATTAATCAGCTTAACTTGCTCATCATGAGACATTAAAAAAAAATACAAGTGAAAAGTCAAAAGATAAAAAGAAATCTGATGAGAAGGAAGTAAACAAAAGCATAAGTTTCATAACAAGGGTTATATTTCCAAGCAAACATAAACAGCTAACGTAAGATGTGGTGAAATAAGGAAAATGAAACTAGACTAGTTTACAGAGATTGTCAGAATCAAAGTGAGTCAAGTCCTCATTGTTGATAAGCCGTTCCCCTTCTTCCTTTACAGCTAGCATGCATATAAACTGTTAAGATATAAAAGATTTTATACAATCATTTAAAGAAAACATGAGAAGTGCTGAGAGAGAACGCAAAATAAAACATTTGACTCTTGCACCTCAAACCTGGATATTAGCAAAGACAGTTGATAGTCCTGAATTTTAAGTGACCTATGACATGGCAATGCAGGCATGCAAACTCTAGACAGAAAAAGGTATTCTTCATGAGATGGAGGTAAGAACTAGCAAGTGTCTCCCTACGAAAAGTGTCCAGAAGGCTGTTGAGTTTTACTTTGTCAAATGAAAACTTTTGACTTTATCACCTTCTCACTCATTTGTAGGTTGAAACAATGTTTAGTAGTTATTTCCCTTCAGGACAGGTTGTTTCTCTTTGCTGATTTTGTAATATTTGCAGTTACGCCCCTTCGTTTCACAAGTGAAAAGAATACGGAATTTTGGGCAGTAATTTAGCATATAAGCAAGCAAATACTGACCACAAAACAACTTCTATATTAAAGATACACCAAAGACGTTTAAAATGAGCACTAACTGGTGCATTTTGGAGCAACCCCACATCCCCATTTTTCATGTTAAAGTAGGTCACTAAAGTGATTTTTACAGACTTTGAAGGGCTATATCTCACTCCAAAACATACAAAGCAAGTCATCCAGTCTTCTGGAAAAAAACAGAAGAGGATAAAGACATTCTATGGAAAAAAGAACTTAACTGTGAGAGTTGAGAAAATTCCCTTTTATCATCATTAAACTTGGCACTTTTTGTACGAAATGCCATTTTTGTGGGCAAATTTGGTGAAATCGACACAAATCAGAAAAAGTCTGGTAGCATAATCTTAAACCTTGAAACACTGAGAAGAGCTGTGGGCACTTTCATTTCACTGAGATAAACGGTTTTTGAAATATAACAGCTCAAACTCCGACAAAATGCCTGTGCGCGTTTTACCTAAAATAAGCCAATTTTTTTCAGAATTTTTTTTCTCAGAAACTAGAAGGAATTCAGAGGAACTTTTTGGCATGGCTTCATTTCTGACCCTGAAGAACATTTAGGGCAAGTTTTAACAAAATCCAAGAGGGTCACCGGCGGAGCCGATTGATCTGACGTGAAATGACCCATTGTGAAAAGCAGACATGCATGGTGTTTCTAGATGTCAGTACCACACAAGTAGACCGGTTCCTGATTTCATAAATGCAGGTGATCGGGGGAAAATGTGTGGAACATTAAATCAGCAGTTGCAGGCTTTGAAACAACTCTAATTTCGATGTTGGGTGGTATGCTTGCATTGCGACAGAAATACTGTATAAAACATTGTTACTCTTGTTTTTTCTAACCAGGGCAATTGAGGCTGTATGAACTAGAGCTAGACTAGTTGGTTTCAAAACTTCATTTATTTCCAAAAAAAAACAAAACAAAAGCAACAAATTCTTATCTTGCTGAAATGTGTTTGTAATGTAAAGGCTTCTGAGGTCACTTTACTGGTTACGGTTAGTGTTTTCTTCAGGTTATACGACTTGAAAACATTTTCTGGTTGTCTTAAGTTTGGATTTGTAGGTTTTTTTGGGTTTTTTTTGTTCTTCTGAGATTTTTCCCAGACAGTTTGGGGGTATGGGAAGGGGGCGCGCAGGGCACCAGGGCATGAATTCAGTGAAGTTTTTTTGATGGGGATTTAAGAGATGAATTGTGCAGCTGGATAATCTGGAAAAAGCTCTGTCACTAGGAATAGTATTATTTAGATGGTAAAATGGATAATAATGTAGTGGCTGCAAGTATCAAACCTTATATATATGTTGATGCCGAACTAATAGTGTGGTGGGCTTCAGTGAAATGATGCCCAGCAGTAACACTGTGATGTGTAGTAGTAACATTGTGGCGCTCTTTCTGTGTGCATCATCTGTTGTCATTTTTGCTGTGTGGCTCTTTCATCTTCTGAATTACATTTTAATTGTTATCATCTGACACCGTGTTCAAATGAAAACATTCTTTGTTGACTTTTGAGTCTTTAAGAGTGTTCTTGTTGAGAAAAGCAGAATAGAAATGTAAAGCAAAAAACACAAATACTAAACGCTGTGGAATATGTGTGCCAACTTGAGGGTGAACAAGTTTGGAAACCAGTCATAAAATTCTTTTCTTGTTATCCAGTTTACTGTGTCAGTTTGATAAAGACAGTCTGTTTTCCTAAATCTGTACTCAACAAGGCTTGCATATGATCTGGCATGGTTAGTGCTGGGCACCTCTGCAAGGGTTACATTTCTATGAGTTTAGAAGTTTCTCAAAAGTTTTAAAGTTGCATCTTTTAATTTTTGATAACAGGCCTGGATTTTCAAGTTGCTTCATTTTCCCTCTTTCATCAGGTGTATGCTGTGAGTGATGAGCGCAAGGAGGATCAGGCTGCTGTTGACCGTCAAATTTTGGATGTCATCAAGAAGAACCCAGAGAAGAAACTGGTCTTTGGGTACCTTGGAGCCTTGTTTTCCCTCTCCAACAGCCAGTACCCTCACAAGATGGTATTTTAAATTTATTTCATGATGACAATTAAAAAAAAAATGAAAAATACCATTTCTCTGAGACTTGTTTTTGTTTTTCCTTGGTTCTGTGAAAATCTTAAGTGTTATGTTTGAGGACGAATTCAGGAGCTTTTAACACTTTGCTTACCAACTTCTATGAAAGTCAAATTTCCACTGGCAGCTTTTTATTTTCATGTAGAACAAACGTCTTAACTACCGATTGCATTCTAAACTGGTCCGTTATTACAATCTTAATACTGTAAATGGCTTTCTTACTTGAGTAGCTGTTAGATCGAGTTTGTTGATTGTTATGAGCAGCAACTTCTGTGCCTTCAAGAGTGGTTTTCTACCTATTGGTTACAAATAGCTGCCCTGAAAGCTTTTGGAAAGCAGTATGCAGTTCAGTGCTTCTGAGGTAAAAACTGCTGGGAATTGTAGACACTGACATCCTAAGTAGATGGTAAGTGTAAGCAAAGTGTTAAAAGATGAATGTTCATATCATCAATGATTGTAATGAATGGAGCTTATTAGCAGGAAAGAAAAACATACAAATATGGCTGTTAACAAGTGACCGTATCACCTTTATTATGAACTTAAAACATAACAACAACATAATGCTTTATATGAAACAAATACATGGCATTTTTGCAAGTCATAGCTACATTACAATGTACGAACCTTTGCCAAAACTGGATTATAGTAACAACATAAAGATGGGGAAGTAAATAAACATTTCAATTCACCTCTCTGAATCAGCCAGCCTTGACAAATGATCGCATATCTGCCATGGCCAGAGATCTAGGCAATGAGCATGAATGACTGGTTGTGGTTATGTAAATAAATGATGTGAGCTGAAAACACAACTGTGAAGTATGGTAGAACTCTAACACATCTTAATCCAATTCCCTGGTTAGCACATGTCCGTGCAATAGTTCCATCTGCTTTGTACCTTTTTATTCTTATACAAAGCACACCATACAACACTAAAGTTCTGGTTTAAACACACTCTGAAGACATGGTCTGAAGGGTGGTTGTGTTATCAGTTCCTTTGTGAATAAAAAGAGAATATTGGAGCCATGCAGAAAGTTTTTCCAGCTTTTCTGAAAGTTTTCAAAAGCCATGCTTATCTGAATCAATAAAAAATGAATCATAGGAACTTTTTGAAATATGGTGACATGACTTTTCATACGGGCAATAAGCAGAGGATTAACGTGTGTTGTGAAAGACTCAGGTTTCGACAAAGTCTCATACCACAGCAAAAGATGGAGAAAACAGTTTACACTAAATTCATGAAAAGTCGTGCTTTTATAAACAAAAGTTAGGCTTGAAAAATACCACTATAGGATTACATCGGTGCTAGTAAATTAAATATCTGCCGAGTTACATTATGTCATATTAACAGGATCATGTGAATATTAAAGGATCTCAGGCTGTTTGGTTCTGACACTGCCTATCCGACATTTCCCTAGTGCCAATTCCAACTACTCCCAGTCTTTGTCCTTAGAAACAATGCAATCAGCAGTGTAAGGCTTGTTCCCCGTTCACTTTCTCTTCCTTCACATCCACCTTAAGGCACATGTTCTCATCTCAATCCTCCTGAAAATCAGTCAAAGAATGCATGAATTAACCTGAGAGACAAGATGCTACCAATTCTTTAAATACTAGTTATATTACCTTAATCATTTCATTGGTTAACACTTATGGCTTGCCAAATCAGTGTACACTAATGGAAATTCATGAGTCATTCTAAACTTCTGAAACATTATTTTGCGATATCCATAGGGGATATCAAACTCCTTTGTTGTTCTGATTTCAAAAAGCATTTTGTAATTGTATGACTATGAAGAATTTTCATAGTAAGTTAAGTAAGCATCTCTTGAGTGTCCCTGTTAACTCCAATATTTTTTTTTTCAATAAATTGTTATAAATTATAAACAGATGGACTGCACTGGGGCTATTTCTAATCACAGAGGTCTGAACCTCAACCTCATGATGGAGAAAAAAAAGGAAATACAAAACACTCAATAAATGTCAGTTACAAGGGTTTTGCAGGGAGGTGCTGATATGTTCTGGGGATTTTCAAATGTGGCATAGTGGCTGGTAGCTCCAGCCATAAGATTTTTAATGTTACTAGCAAAGCGTCATCACTGTATAGATCTTCGTCGTCACTGTAGAGATCTTGTGCCATAAAGTAAATGCAGTTAATTAATAATAAAACTACATCTTTTTATGCCAAAAATATCAATGTCTGCAGACTACTCACTAATGACACTTCAGAAGTGGATATATTGCCACAAACACTAGACAACCACAGAAAAGCATATATACAGTATACTGTATTGTTATAATCTACGCTACAAATGTGTTGAAGTTGAATAGAGCGAAGATGCCCAAAACCAGTGAATTTTTTCCCTAATCTCTTGTTGCATGCATTTACATATTTTTCTATGTCACATTCTTTGCAACACCTCAAACAAAAACTGGACCATCATGTAAACAGTGGGACCGTCAAAAGCACTCCACACAACACCATACACTTATCTTCTGTTTTTATCACCCCTTCTTTACTTCACTGCACAGGGTCAATGAAATACATGCATGATACATACACAAATGGAAATCACTAATGCACATCAGTAAGTTTGTAACAGAAACAAAAATATTCACTCCATATTCTATCTGAATTGAAATAACACTTGTTGTATTCACTTCAGACAGGATGTATGGTTCCTACATGAAAAATATGTCTCTTGAGACTACACTACTAAACTTAAACTGAATTTTGGGCATAGATCTAACTCAGCCTAAATCTCTATATAGGACTGTGGATCTATGCAAGATTTCACAGCAATGCCAATTTCTGGTTGGTAGTCTATGGCTGACTTATTACAACAGTTCCTTTCCACACACCTATAAATTTATATTCAAGAGCAGAGTTTCAACTACCACTGGTCATAAGCACGCTCTACTGACCTTCAGTGTGCTTACTGAAAAGGTGCATGTACACTTAAAAAACACTTTACAAATCTAGTGCTATTAAGAAACTCTTCGATAGTCCTTCCATAGTGGCACCTTGGTCATATTTACTCATATGAATATTATGAAATACGACTAAAAATGAAATGTATTTGGTATTGGCATCCTGTGAGTTTTATAATAAATACATGTATGTTCTTATTAAACGTCAAAAGTCTCTTGGACTGATTGGGGTTCTACACTTACTTTTGCTGGCAGGAGACTGTCTTGGTTTTCTAGCTGAGGCACTGACACTACGTCTTGAGCTGTGAAGAAGGTGATGTCAATTATCACATCAGTACAAACACGCATTAAATTTTAATAAAGTGGAGTCATTTCATTATCCAGATGGATTTTCCTATTATTATTAAGTATACCACGATAATGCTTATTCTAAGCAGCAAGAGCACAATGTACATGTACATTAATATTGAGGTGTTACTGTTTTCATATGTTTAAAGGATAAATTAAAAACTAAACTATCATGTTGAGGAGACAGATCTTAGGTGAGAATGATTACAAAGGAGTGCATCTTATCAACAGAATGGATATCCATTCAAATTCATAAGATTGGAATTAATGGAATCATCAGTAAAGCAAATTAAATATGGATACACTGGCACACTGATAATACACCACCTTTCACACCAAGCTGATACACAACCACCTTTCCAACCAAACCTATAAAGTACACATATTAACGTTGTGTTAATATCAGAAGGATGGTTCATCCAAGTGCTCTATACAGTGTGAGGAAATGCAATTAGGTTTTTTTAATGGGAATTTTGCTAAAAAAAAAAAAAAAACACCCAATACTACAGACCACTCTTAGTTATCATGCATACAGTTCGTACACTGTCATACTACGACTCTAGCAATCATTATTTCCATCATCCACTTTTTCAATGTCAAAGGAATATGGCTCTCTAATACAGTTTAGTCTTTTACCTTGGCATTTAGGTCTTTGGAATTTATTGGGTTTTTTTTCTTCTTTTGGCCCTATTAACTATTTGTGTTATTCTACAAATTCCACTGTCATTTCGGGAAATTTCTTCCACGGAGGTTAAAGTACTTCTTTTGCCTGATCTTTTAATGGGAAGAAAAAGGGGGGTCAACGCCTAAAATTTTTCACAAATCTCTTTCGAAAAAGGTCACCTCGAATTCTGATTTGGTGCCTAATTTTTCATTTGGCTGGATTTGACCGTGTACTAATACATAGGCCTACATGCTTTATTTTTTTTTTATCTAGAAGGCTCAAATTGTACCTGAAACTTAACTTGGATGCTTTATTTAGATCACAGGTCATTTTCCATATTATTTCTACATCCTGACACTGGCTGGCAGGGCCCCCAAAAAAGGGGAATTTTATAAGTGGATTAATTGGGTTGTACAGAATGTGTGACTTGTCCCTCTACTAGGTGCCAAAAACTTATTTACTGGCTGATGCACTAATTACTTTTGGAACAAGATCTGATGATGCAATGCATTCACATAAGATTATCAAGATCTATAACAATTTGCTTAAACTGAAAGTGAGCTTCATTAGAACTGACTACAAGAAGTGTCTATGTGTTGTATTAAGAGGGTTGCTTTGCTCTTGAATTTTTGTTTTAAGGACGCCTGGACAGCCCATCCTTATCCCATTCTTGTTTCTCCATTTCTAACTATTCACTGGAACTAATCTTACCTAGCTCTGGCACCTGCTGACCTCACTTGTTTATCACCGTCTGACATGGCATCCTGTTAAAAGGAGCAATGAAAGGGATCAGTATTGTACAACAACAGAAAGTACAATAGACAGCGGTTAAAATGAAATCTGGAAGGACTAAAGACTTACATTCGGTTTAAGAAGAGTTTTTTTATTCAGACATAGAAGCCTAAGCGAAAGAAAATTAACGGAGTTTCTCATCTCCTATCGTTTAAACGGTACTGTCGGTTTATCTGTTGCATACACGGTGCGCGAACGCTTGCTTCTGTGCGGGGTAAAAGTAAACTGTACTTGTATTGTATTCATTATTGGGGTGTACGTGTACTTACTGTCCAGGCTCCACTGCATTCATAAGTTGCGCCAGCTGATTGTTACCATCGGAATGCACGCCCTGCTTACAATTAATGGCCGTGGATATTGCCTCGACTCGGATTTGCTTTCATTTTTCAAATACTATACAGTTTTTATATACCACTAACAATCAATTTTCTTTACCGTAATATTCGGGGAGAAGGTAAACTTCGGAAAAACAACGCTCCAAAAGTGAGGCATATAAAGCCTGTCGTCTCTTTTTATATTAGCTTAATTAGGTACATGTATCTGAACTGCTACATGAATTATAGTACAGTATTTCAATATTGTCATCAGAATTCATCTCAAATTCTGAATAAAATCATGCCGAAAAATCAATAAATCAATCAATATTATGTTGGCATGTACATGCCTAAATGCAACGGATACATGCGAAAGTGGATAAAAAAAAAATCGCACTCGAGCTCAGAAAATGCATGAACTTTGGCACAATGAAAGCTAGTACATCAGAGTCTTTACAATGTTCCTCATGGCACCAGAGACAATTACAATAACGTTTCTACACTGAAAATGATAGGATTAAAACTTCAAGCAGAAGTGGCCAAATATGTTCTCTTTATAGTCATCCACTTGACTTGTTATTCATCGCTTTTAAAAACACTGATAAACACTTGTGTGGAAGGGTTTCTTTTCAAAACAGCAACAGTACTCAATTTTCTGAAAATCAGGCGCATTTCTGCGTAATCTTGAATCCTGTCGTTTGCCAAAGAAAAACTGTTGGTTTATCATCATTAAAAATTGACATGGCTGAAGACGTCTGTATTCATGTAATAAAAGAATTCGCACGTTTTCTGGGCGAGTCACAAACTTCTTGATTCACCCTCGTATACAGGCCTCCGAGAAGAATTGTAGGCCTACATTACCCATTCATTTAGGTATTCCCATATCATCGCGTGGCTAGACACAACAATGATCATAAACAGGTGTTTAAATTAAAAATTCATCTGTATCCGTACTGGACCAAGAGCTCGCACTGGTGGGCGAAACAAAGAGGCAGTTCTCTGTATATATGTAATAAACAGACTATAGCATCGTAGCACTGCCATCACAATGGAATTTATGGCCACCACCGTGTTTCCATTTCACTTAGGTTAATGTATAATGTTCAGTACATCCCTAGGGTCTGAAATCCGTAAGGTCAGGCCATGTCAGGTAGAACCAGGGGCGAAACGTTTATGTAATCTATGAATTTGAGCTAATACAATTTAATATAATCCTAAATGTTCTATGAAACGTTCAAATATCATTTCCGTACTATTGATAAGACACTACAAGTTACAAGCATTAGCAGTACGATTTTGTCGACGTTAGCTAGTTTTCTTCGCTGATAATCTGGAATTCTACACACTGTCTCACAGATCCAGCGTTCCCATATGCACAATATA
>JAWQUT010000505.1:222615-234083 GCA_033807755.1 Ellobium chinense
TTATGTCCTCTCCGTTACGCACATTTCTTTGCCTCATAAACTGAAGACAAAAAACTGAATCATCAAATATTTCATTGTATGTTTTTGAGAGAGCATGTTTTAATATTTCAGAGATAATGAGCTCAAAATATCCATTTTCATGAGACCTAGGTGGTATGTTACATACCTGGATACAATTGAATACGTAAACTTGGAAATTAAATGCTGCAATTACACTCCTTTTTAATGGATAGAATTTTGAAACCTCTTTTTTTATTTCAAGCCAACCCTCAACAGCCCCCTGGGCATGAAAGGAAAATTCAAGCAATTACATGTTTCTTCAAAAACTGATTTTAGGAATTGTAACGGAGAGGACATTTTTTGCCAATTACTCAAGTTCAAGGTCGCTTTAAACTCACACTAGTTATAATTAAGCTTCAGAAATATACATGTATATTCTTTGATATATGTTGTCTCACTGTACCAGTTTATGGAGAATTTGGTGCCACAATAAAATTTCACATTTTCATTCCTGACTTCTTCACTTTTCTTGAAAACGTCCGATATAAGAAAATCAAGACGTGCCAGAGAGAATGAGGCGGAAGTCTGAATAAGACAGTACAAGTACAAGCTGACTGGCCAATATCAAATGCTGCAATCGTCCAATCAACTTTGCCCGTCAAACATTGGGACGGATGCGGCAAATGTGATCTTTGAAGAGGATATACATGTAAATACTATCTCAGTCTGGGATTTCACCATGGATACTAGTAAATACATGTCAATGTCATCATATCATTCTAGGTCCTGATAGCGTTTTATGAAACTCAGTTCCACAGTGCTACCATATGAAAAACATTTCAACGCCGGAAATATCAATCACGGTTAGGCATCGCTTCCAAGATCATGCAAAAGTTATGGTCAAGAACTACACCTCAGCAATAATGTGCAATGGAATTCTGTTGACACAAACACTGCTTAACACGGTCATCTGCTTAGCACACTCCCCATTCAACAGTCTCAGCTGCTTTGTTTCTTCTAAAGAGCACTCCTGATAACACGGGACTTCTAATCACATACACTTAGTGGGCTGGTCCGAAGAGGGAGCATGTTATCCGAGTATTGCCGTATACTGAATAGAAAAGAAAATCAGATTATGCTGAAACATTAAAGTTAAAGGGACAATTCTGAATCTTTTTCTCCAAAGGGGATATCGTTGTCTTCACAGACGCAGGAGCAAAGGCGCAGAAAGTATACCGTAGGTTGAGCACAGGAAGATGGCATCCGACAGACAGCTTCTTGTGCTGCTTTCAGTAGTACTGCACCTTTCCTTGGTCACAAGCGCCGATTTCCAGGGTGTGCTCGACTGTGAATTGCACATGAAGTTTAGAGGTTCCGAACCTTTTGACCAATTTCAGGTCCGATCGAATGTTGATTGCGCGCTGAAATGTGCAGGTGAGACCAAGTGTGCTGCCTTCAATGTGGGCAAAGATATACCCGGAGACAAGCACCTCATGTGTGAATTGTTGCCACGTGCCACTGACCACTGTGCGGATTTATCGACTGCGGGCATGTGGAGGTACTTCAGGTATGCCAATCAATGCAATGGGTCATTTTCCTTAAATGTAAAGAACGATAACTCTCGACTCTCACTGTGGGCGAAAATGCTTTTTGGTCGTTTTTAACTATTTGGCTTTATATATGTATCTGAGAACCATTTGTGGACATATTATCAACTGTGGAGGCTTTTGCTTGCACACGCCTATTTTCTGGGGTATCATGAACACGTTTCTAGTACTTTCAAAGTGATATTTAATAACATCGGGAGTGTCTTGAAATCAACAAAGATAAAGAATAAAATATCCCATACGCAAGTTACCGTCGCCAGCCGGCGGTCGTATTTACTGCTCTTTACGCTTTCTTATCCAGGAGGGCTGAATTGCATTTCTCCTCCCGATGTGAGGTGCTAATTTTCGCAAGGCAGGGCTAATTACTTCAAGGACCCGTAGTTTTTTATTTTAGTGCATGAAATTGTGAAATAGATATGTTACAAAATTACAGCAGGGATAGAATAAAAAACGTGAAGTGTACCTGAACTTCTGGAGCGTCACCTAGCGGATTCAAGGGAGTTAATTTCAGGAAAATGACCCATTCGGATAAACGCATCTAAAAATTTAACACAGCAATTTCTTCAACCCAAAATGCATTCTTGTAGTTATAGCTGAAGCCTAATGAAAAACAGTATTATATGCAGGGCGTCAGGTGGGCAACTTTATGTTACAGCGATTTCGGGGATTAGATGGTCGATTAGGCCCGCTAAAAGTCTGAGTATAGAAGAAAATACTAACAATGAACATTGTTGAAAAGACTAGACGACGACTCATCAGTCTGATCATTTACGACAATCAAAAGTTTCTGGAGGTGACAACTATATCAGTTTCACGATTTTTTACCACATACGATAACCTTGGCAATTTATGACAATCAACGGACATTGAACATGACGTTTAAGCAATCGTACATGTTTAAGTCATGCACATCGATTTGACCACTAAAGGCAATGAATAGATACTGGGTGTGACATTTGAGTCACACGAGTTTAACAAAGTTGGACATCTGATCAGATAAATCATTTTGATCACTTACAACAACCATCAGGTACTGGAGCTGGTACAGTATTGGGTAAGTCGCATCATTTTGATATTAATTTCACAACACACATTATGACAAGTTCCAAAAATCAACAGGTACTGCGTTTGATATTTGATCAGATACATGATTTCGACCATTTACGACAATTAACAGGCAGCAAATGTGATATCTGCGACACCATTCTGACCATTTACAAAACTCAACAAATACTGAGTGAGATATTTGATAAGTCATACCATTCTAATCTTTTACAACAATCAACAGAATCAACAATTCCGTTAATCACCTTGGCCTTTTACAGCAACGGAAACAACAATGACCTGGAAACTATCAGTTATTTAACTTCAGACTTTTTTGTTCATTTTTGGTTGTTTTTAAAGAAATCAAAATCCAGGATTTTCCTGAATAAAATTTTCTGAAATCCAATTCGCTTATCCATGAAGAAGAATGGCACATGAATGAAGACTACAAATTCCGTAACTCTCATGTATTTATTTGAGAAACAAAACAAAATTACTCCGATTAGAAACATTAACACACAGAGTGTGAAGGAAGTGAGCTTTGGTGAAAATATGAAAAAGTCGTTCAAAAAGGAAAAAAAACCAAACAACAACAACAATAATCTTTTAATGAAGGGAGGAGGAGTGGATGGGGTGGATGACAAAGTTACCATCTTGTACATCGCAAAAAGTTTGTGGACGGAAGTTCTGAATACATCGCGTACGACCCGCCTGGAATTTCTTTTCTTCCATCTACAGGAATGTGGACCGTACACTAGAAGGCAACGCTTGTATGGAGTGCCACAGTGAACCCTCCTGTTCCTCTGGGTGGACCAAGGTCTTTGAGGTTAAAAGCAATGGCACTGTTCTCTATGGTAACCAGGACTGCTTCAAGGAAATGATAGCACGTGGCGCACAGGTGCGGGTGATTCAAAATGATGCTAACACCTTTCTGAGCAGTGCACCAGTGCTCTACACATTCTCAGACACAAACAACGAAATGCATCTCCAGCTGCAGTCACAAATAAAACCACTAGGCTTAACAAATTCCACGCAAACGCGAGCATCCGCCACGATGATCTCAAGCAATGGCAACATATACAAGTCAAACTGGACACTGCCTGGCGCTGTAAGCAGCAATGGTACTGTCAACAGCTCTCTGATCTTCTTTGTGAAGGACAACGTCTGTGACCAGCTCGTCTTCAGTTTTGGGGGCCCTCAAAAGTTTGGCAAGCACAGCGATCTGTTTGAGCATTACAAAAAGGGCGAGAGATTTTTGGTGCACGTGAAGGACCAGGGAGTCACTGAGGTGTCTGGAACCCATTATCTGATGACAAATAATCTGCAAATTGCTTTCTTGAAGTACTATGGTCTTTTGGCTAACTCGACCGCCCCAGGATCATTTGCAAGCCCTTTGAGCCGAGAGATACAAATTGTGGATGATCAAGGAAACAGCCACGAGTTGCAACAAGCTCTGCTGACAAGCTCTGTAAAGGACATCAAGAAAACCGGACTGCAAGTGGACTGGTATGCAGATACTTGTTGGCAGATAGCTGAGAAGGAAAATGCCACGTCTGGAAATTCCAGTGGAACATCTGTGACTGACGTGACAGAAGTACTTAAAAAAGTCTACTCGGGCCACAGGGTACGAGTGATGTATAACTGGCAATCCAGTAATTCCAGTACCCAAGACCCTGTTCACTTGCAAGCCACTTATGAGGCTGATTTTATCACCTGTGATGTCACGAATGTATGTCATTTCATAAGTGTAGCTCATGTCTTAAAGCAGGCTGATGACCCTTTCAAAATTCTAACCGGCAATCTGCAGATGTTGGACCAAATCATTGAATCTAGATCAGATGATAAGGGAGTCACCTTATACCTTCTTTTGTCTTACCCATGGCCTACACTATACTACAAAAATGCAGTTGCAGCATGGTTTGTGGACACCTTGACCTGGACTCTTGTTTTTAAAAGCACAAGTTCACAATCATCTGATCCAGGTAAGGTTTAACGGGGTTTATTTCACCAAGTCCATATCACATACGTAGGCATGTGGACAAAATGAAACTCATTCTAAAATGAAACAGCAGGATGGCAAATTTGGTTTGCTGTCGGTGACAATAGAGTCAGTTCCTTGCTGTCAGACATTCAGTTTTATAAAAGACATGCTATTTCTTGTGAACATTTCGTTTTAGGAATAGTATGAGCCCTGCATTAACAGTGGCGTCACGTAGTCCTTTCGACAGAAGGTGCCATATAGCCGGCCATTCACAAGCATTATTGGGCTTAAGTCTTAATAATAAGACACTGTGTATGCCAAATCTACATGTTACTTAAATAAATATCACAACAGGACTCAGTCAGATCTACCTAAATCTATACAGTATTTGCAGAGAAAATCAGATCTACGATGCTTCATAATTATAAAAAATCAGTCGATCTCAAACCTGCTGAAATTGTGCAATAAATCTAACCCCAGAAAATATGAATCACTATTTATCTGGCTTCAAAACTGCAAGAAAAAGTGTGTATGTATCCTCAACAAAAACACCCGTCTCACCAAAATAGGCCAGTGGAAAGCCAGACCTGCCCCAGACTTAAGATCTGAAGAATCGAGCATTCGTTTAGGTATACAGTCTTTAATATTACAAAACCTTAATCATATTAGTAAATACTGCAGAGTTGTTTTTTTTTTTGTTTTGTTTTGTTTTGTTTTTGCTAGGATCTCATTTTCATTAACAATCAGAATTTTTGTTTATTTATAATTTACACGAGTCCCGCATGAATGTTTGTTCGTGTAATTATGGGCGAGAGGAATACTGTCTAGTAAACTCATGTGACATTACCTGACTCGTTTAAAACAAAAAAAAAAGGGAAATTTTAATCGCCAAAAGAGCGCTTTTGGTGGCTCAGATTTGCTCGCGATTGCTATCCCGAAGTCTGTGAATGTTTGGAAAAACAAAAGGAAGAAACTATAATCTGAACGGGACACGTTTTGTGCCAGTTAAGATGCTCTCCTAATAAAATTAATAGCGCCTGGCTGAAAATTCGCTTCCACTGAAATTGGTGAATTTGGAGGTTTCTGTCTAAATTGAAACTCTGTTAAACTGAAAATACATCTTTCGTCCCGCAAATTTCATTCTTACCTTCGTCTGTAGAAGAAAATGTCGGGACTTGCAAATTTTCTCGTTAACTCTTGTTTCAAATTAAGAATTTCGTAACACAACTGTGCCAGTGTGTATCAGATATTGTGAAGTGAAACTACAACTGCCCCAATCTACAGCCCAGTGAGAATTTCTTATTTCCTTTTTTTCTTCTGTCTATTACAGCCCTGCTGGAGCAAACCATCTTAAACGGGACGTCACTGAGACTTCAGGTGACTGAATCCGTAGATATCCGTTACTTTGAAGTGCAAACGGCAACAGTGCAACAAAATACAGCAACTGGCGGAATCATACTTGAAACAACTCCAGTCATGATACCACATGTCGGAGATGCCAGTTGCCCCAATGAAGGTGTATGGTTTAGGTATGAATTTATTATCCCCAATCTTCTCCTTCGCTACAGCTGGAATTATAACCGGACACTGGCTTGCGAGAGAGGCAACTATGTTAATTATGTCTCGGTTTCTGTATTTTCCGAGGGCTGAATTACATAAAATAAATAGTAATGAGAACTAAGCAGTGTTCCACTACGCGTCTGATGCGTTTACCTTACCGCACGGGTGATTCTTTCTCTTATCATTCCCAATGCTAATGTATCTCGTTGGCCGTCCTTATAGTCCCAATTATCTGGTCTCTAGCCTTTCGAGCAGCAGATAACTGCCTTTTAGGCTAAATCTGCAATGGGGTGTAAAACCAAGGACAAAAGTGTGCGAAGTTTTAATGGCTGCTGCGTATAGGGGCTGTACACTTCAAGACCAGTATTGTATTTGATCTACCATCTGAGAAAGTCAGACGACCACGGAAATTGTACAAGAACTGGCATTAAAAATTTGCTGTTATCTTCAACCGAATCAGACAATGATAGTTTAAGACATTTTCATAAAGTATAATTTACTTATATCGTATACCATTACTAATACTACGGATTACATTTATCACAATTACTTTAGATTATCTTAAGTTCTTTCTTTAATCCTATCCTTCTAAAATGTACCTTGCTCTCTATACTGCAATATTTTCGATAATTATCAGCTTCAAATTTTGACCCCATGTCTAAAACTAGATCTGACACTTTGCTATGCTGTTTTTAAAAATAATTACACATAATAAAATACAAAGTTCACAACTTTATGAATTTTTTTATCATCATATCTAATTTCCAATGCAAATGTTCAGCCTTTTTTGGAAACGGGGGGGGGNGGGGGGGGGGGGGGTGTTGGTGGGAAATGAAAAAGCAAACAGATTGGCTAGAGAAGTGGACAAGAGCCATCTGTTTCTGTTAGACAAGAAAGGTATCTTAATATTGATTGAAGAGGTGTTGGAGGAGGAAGGTGAAGTCTGTGAAAGGCTATGGGTTGTTGTGAAAAGAATCATCATCATCATCAATGCCTTTCACCCCCAGCGGGGTATAGGCCACGTACAAGCGAATTCCATCTTTCCCTGTCTTGGGCCATCTTTCCAAGCTCGTTCCAAGTGAGCTTCATTTCTCGCATGACCCTTTCCGTGCATCGTTTCATAGCACGGACATTAATTAAGCAGGGCAGAGAGAGGAGTTTGCAAACCAGCAAATCACTGGGACTACTAATTCCGAGACAAACAAGTTTCACTTTAGCTGGTTCAAACAACAAACCGTGGTTACTTAGAGAAAAGTTGCATCATCTGCAGACCATATTAAACCATACGATACCCTATATATGATTGTCTATCATAATGATATAATGCCTCTGCCGGCCCCAGACAACCCACAGGGATACATTATCCAAAGTTCAAATTCTTACACCCACTGCGCGTGTGGCAGCCATAAGCTTACGTCAAATATGTTATAGCCACATGGCCAAACTTTCTAGCCAGTGCTCTGCGGATGCGTGATAGCATGTTGATATGAATGTTTTAATTCCTCTGTGAACAGTAGATACATGTATGTCAAACAAAATCATGCTGAGGCAATCCAAATGCAGAATACTTTACAAAATTGACTCGGTGGGCACCATAGATAATTTTCAGAGAGAAAAAATATTGGAAAACGGAAAATTATTTTTGATGTGCGTGTCCTCATAAAAATTTAAATCCAGAAGGAAGAATGGGCTTTTAAGAACAGTATCTCTAATTAGCAAATCTAAGACCACTGCGCAACCCGGCACTGACATAAATGGAGGCATGTTAGATTATGATACATGAAGGCCCCTTTGCTTTATTACAGCATGACTTAACCGAACAAGATGCATTTTATACATGACCTTCCCTTTCAAACTGAGTCGAGCAAGTGGACAGACAAAAGGAGTTAAGAGATACTTACTCTCTCAGACTGCCTCGTCTTTCTTCTTGGGGTGCATGTTGGACACTCGTCCCAATCTGATGATCTGTGGGAGCAGTTGGTTCTCAGGAAATATCTTCTCCTACCCAATGATGTATTGGCTTTTTCAGGTGAAGATGTAGCCGAGGAGCTTGAATCCACACTTGTCTCCAAACTTGTCAGAAGTGACTTTTTGGTTTTGTTCTTATCCTTACTGGAAGACTTTTCTGTAGATTCTTTAGAGCTTAATTCCAGATCACCAAGGTCTGAATCTGGTGCATTTATAGACAGAGATGACTTTGCCTTACCCACACTTCTTCTGACTTCAGGAGTGGAAAAGCTATTTGTGGTTTTCTCAGGCAATGGCACATTGCGGTTTCTTTTGGCAGATAGGGGTGATGTTTCCTCTGCTTCACTGCCCTTTTGTGGGTTTTTCTCTGTTTCTGATTTCTTGAGTGAGTTTGGGCTTAGTGGGGACATTCCTTGTGCCCCAGAAACATCAGATAATTGTTTGCTATCATTGTCCATGTGCTTCTTTCTGAGACTGCTCTCTTTGCTGCCTGCTCCTTTGTGACCACTTTCTGTGCTACCTCCTCCTTCTGCTGTCTTGCCCCAGGGGGAGGAATGTTTTTTCGAGGTGCTGGAAGCTAAAGCTGGTTTTACCAGCCAGTCATCCAAGACATTTACAAATTCATGGTTTGCCCCCAACTGAGGTTTGGATTTTATCGAAGTCATGTCTTGTCTCCTTTCACTCTTGTGCTCTTCTTCTTGTTCCTTTGTTACAGTCTCGGCGGAGCTTTGTTGTTCCCTGGCAGAGATGGAGTTTGTCCCTTCCTTGGGTGGGCTGTCTACAGTCATCTTTTTTGGAGTATGCTTCATGCGTCCTGTGCCTGGACTATCTTTCTTGCTTTCAGATTTGCGCCTAAGCCGCGTTGCAATCTTAGGCATCTTTTTTCTCATTTCTGAAAGAATCAGACCCACTTGATAATCAGTTACTCTGTTGATCTTTTCCTTGTTTGGGCTGTCAACAACTGTTTCCTCATTCTCACTGGAAATGACAGAGGTTAGAGTTGTGCCTGCAGCACTGTACTCAGTGTTGGACTCACTCCTTGTTCTTGGTCTTTTCAGACTTCCTTCTTCGCTGCCAACGGAGGACAATGATTTGCTCATCACCACAATGCCATCTCGTTCTCGTCGAGTAACTTGTCTAATGGCTGATTTAGCTTTGCTGTTTTTTTTGCTGCTGTTTTCCTTGGACTGAGACCCTGATGAGGCACTCGAATCTGAAATATCTATAATGTTATCACTCTCACTGTCACTGGATATCACAACTGATTGACTAGATGTGTTCTGGTTTAACTTGAGGGACTTTGCACTGCTAGGTGACTTCACTGAACTCTCCTCCATCCCTACATGAGCTTCCTTTTCAGCAGTATCTCTTGTCAGTCTCTTTCCATCTGACTTCTTATTATCTGTCTCTGTTCTTGTTGACGGCATCTCTTTCTGCCTTGCACCAGGTATCTCATTCTCTGATTTGCTTTCTTTTCTTATTCTAGCTGTTTTACTTGGTGACACTTCAGTCTGTTTCTTTTCCTTAGATGTCTCATTGATATCTTCACTGGCATTGTATATCTGAATCTCCATTCCATCAATCATCATGACATCTGGCTTATTCTCATCACTAATGGACTTTTTCCGGACTGACCTGTCCTGTTTTGGTGATCGGTCAACAAAGTAAGTGGCTGCAGGGTCCTTCACTTCTGATGAGGTCTTATTTTTACCTGTGGAAGACTTCCGTGGCGTTCGATCAACAACAAAATTAAGTCCTGATTTGTCTGAGCTGGTTTTACTCTTGCCCGAGGTCGAGTCTCCAGGTGTTCGATCTACAACAAAGCCAAGTCCAGAAGCTGGTTCTGACTCTGAAGATTTAACAGGAGACATACTTTCACTTCTTGCTGAGGATTTTGCCTTTTTAACAGGAAGTTTGTTAGCTTCATCTTCACTCTCATCAGAGGAATGTTCACTGGTCATATCATTTTCCTGTTCAGAATCCTCTAATTCCTCTTCTTCATCTTCCTCTTCTCCCTCATCTTCTCCTTCATCCTCTTCCTCTCCCTCATCTTCCTCCTCTTCTTCTTCCTCCTCACTCACTTCTGCTTCTTCCTCCTCACTCACTTCTGCTTCTTCCTCCTGTTGATCTTTCACCTCTAAGGAATTTTTCAAACTAGTACTGCTGTCGAACTCATCTTCATTCCATTCCATGTTAACTTCTTCATCTTCATCATCATCATTCCAGCTTATATCAGTGATCTTATCAGATTTCTTCCCTTGGTGGTCTCCATTCTTTCTAGAATCCATCAGATTCTTACTTTTTGGTTCCAAAAGAGTTTTTTTCTCAACTTCCCTTGCTGCCGTCATTTTCTGTGACTGCTTCAATGCTTTCTCCTCAACCAATTCTGAATGTCTTTTTCGTTTAATCTTTGTAATTTGCTTCATATCTAAATCTCCACTGATCCACAAGTTCTTTGTTGGAGATACTGTGCTTGGTTTGTCCTTCTCATGTTTCTTCTTCTTCTTAATATTATAATTATTTTCACCATCACTGCTATCATCTAAAACCCCTGGCAGTGTGAAGATATCCGAGTCATCAAGAGAAATGCGTAGTTTCCTCTCGGATGGCTTGTCCATATCATCATTCTCTTGCCTGTGAAATTTTTTCCTTTTCTTAGGTGGCTGTATATCCTCATCCTGCAGTACCTGAAAAGCAAAAAGAGTCTTATTATAAACCATCAATGGCTGACTTTTAAATAAATATCTTGCTGCATACAAAAATGAGGCTTATGTTACTAGACCAGGAAACTGAGATATCAAGCTCTGAAAGTGATTTGGGTCATCTGGTATCAAAATTTGATTACTGTGGAAATTAAGAGTAAAATTATCTCTGTACACAAAACTACTAATTTTGTGGCAGAACATATTTGAATTTTTGGGAGGCAGATTAGATTACCACAATAGTAAAAAGTTGTTCGTTAGTGATGATTTTTCTCAATTTTTTTTACATTGTATGAGGAGAGCCAAGCCACTTCAAACAACTGTAACTGAGGTCAGAATAATGCCAGCCCAACAATGTTTTAACATTTTCCAAGTAGACACAATAGGCTCCAACATTATACAATAACTTGATTTGGTGAAAAAAATCAGCTTGAACTTCAGTTTGGCTACAAGGCAAACATGCGAACATCTAACTAATACAATGGCAGATTTAATTACCAAGACATTTCTAATCACAAGCCGAACGATGTCATCCCTGATGAAAAAATATCTGCTACTGAAATTCAACCTGAAAAGGTCTGGAGTGTCTGTTTTTTGGGGGTTTTT
>JAWQUT010000505.1:244028-296905 GCA_033807755.1 Ellobium chinense
GGGGGGGGGGGGAGATGGAGAGCAACAATTTTAAGTTTTAACTACGTATTTCTACAAAGCACACATCAGTTACTTTTTCTCCTTTTTTCTTTTCTTTTTCTTTTAATTTTTCCTTTCTGCTGTGTCCCCATCGTTGCTTCCATTACTCCAAAAGGCCTTCTTTCTTTCTCCATTGACATCCCCCCCTCTCTCTCCCTCCCTCTCTCTCTCTCTCTCTCTCTCTCTCTCTCTCTCTCTCTTCCTTCCTTCCTTTAACTATCGTTTTTAGGCATGCCCTTCCTCTCGCTTCAGTTCCTATACCATCATACACCCTATCGGTGATACCTTATTACTGTGATTTGTTTTGCTGACTTATGCTGTTTCAGGAGTGCTTTGATATGAACATCGGTGCTGTGTGCTATCATCATATGTTAGTACTGTACCTCCCAAGACATAAATGCTTCAAATGCAATCACATGCTTATTGATGACAGCCATGCTGACAGCCAAAAGACCAACGATTGAAACTTGCATACTTTTTTTTTTTTTTAATGACAAACAAACTAACTGANGGGGGGATAGAGATTTCATTAACACAACAAAACCCAAAGCACTTCGTGCCAATTTCAGTCATTTTTTTAAAGAACATATTAATGGAAAATCAATTCCATTCTGGACATCTGATGCGAATACAAATGTATCCAAGACCTAAATTAGTTTTCATTGCTTTAAACATGATGACCACAGATAATGGAATGAAGTGGAATTATTTTCGTTCAAAACTTTCAAAGACTTTACATACCCCGACGAGAATTCTTCATTCTTAACAGTTTTTTTTTTCTATTCTATCCCCATTATGCCTTGAGAGTATATCGTCTGACAAAAATGCTCGGTACGTTTTATTTACCTCCAGGACAATCTCTGATGCAATATAACAGGATATTATAACTTGGATCTGGAACATGTCTTGAATAAAAATTTAAATGCTACCTAAGTGCGCACTGATATCTCAGTTTTGACTGCCCACCAAATCTAAATATATAGATATATAATGATGGATTTTAGTTATGACAGTAGGTGATAGTAATCATAAACGCACAAGTGGTGGATGTAGAGTAATAATATGGTTCTGAGGAAACGCACTGTCGCAATCAGTCATGAGTGTGTAACTTTCCATCATGCAAACAATCCTTAAAATTCTGATCATGAAAATGGCAATGAGCACATTTCACTATCGTGGAAATGAACACATTTTGTTATAGAAGAAAGGACAACAACAACAACAACAACAACAACAACAACAACAACAACAACAACAACAACAACACAGAAACGGCCAGACAAAATAAAGTTCCAAATGTAAAGTGAGATCAAAGGAATTGTTGAAGTATCTACAAATGATGCTAAACTAAATCCATGCGTCTTTGCAGTATGATCAAGCTCAACGTCATCACATTTCCAATGGAAACAAATTTAAAACTTATTAACCAGTGCTGAGCAGTAAGAGAAAGGGAAATGATTGTCTGCGGGAAATCCGGTTATGTGCAAGAAGAACATGCACACATTATGACAAGTCTTGTTGGAGACTACAAATGCTCTGAGACAACAAGAAGAGGAGGAGGAGGAGAGAGGACATCCAATCATTTTAGAATGAAAAGTTCATGAGGGAAAGAAAATGAAAGCAAAAATATGTAGACAAAATCGACACTGGGAAATGTAGTAGTCGGGCAGCCATGGGATTACCTGATGTACACTGATATAGTCTCCAAAATGATGTGACCAAGACAGGTCCATATTGTAATAATTTGGTGAGGAATGGGTTGTTTGTTTTGATGAAGATGAAGAAGAGCTGGTGAGGAGGCGAGCTCAGCTATGGGCTTTAGCCTAACTCGAGCCTCAACCGACAGCCGCAGTTGTTNGTTTTCAGTTAAAGTTTGATTCTCCAAATTCAAAAGTTAAGTTTGACCTTGTAAATCAAATGAAGTACTTGCATTTTTATTGTCTCATTATGATTAAGTTGTTTGACATATCTGATGTTCACAGTGGAATCTAAAGATTCGTACTGGCATTTCATCACCCATCTGCAGAGCACTGGCTAGACAGCTTGGCTATGTGCCTATAAAACCTGTTTGACGTAAGCTTATGACCGCCATGCACAAAGTTTTACAATATTTTACACCATATTGACAGACACTTGATTTTGTTTTGATTTGGATAAAATGGTATAATAGTATGGTTTGAAATGGTCTGGATAAGTTTAACTTTCCTGTAAGTTAAGAGAAGTCACTTTACAGTGACGTCAGAACTCTCTAAACCAACCCCAAAATTTAATTATAGTCTGTCATAGCACTATATAAGACTTACCAAACAATTGAAAAATAAAATAAAGAAAATATTAAAACACCAGCAAACATTAATAAGCTTTTTATTTTAAAAAAAAGGTTCCGCTAAATATCACTGCGGACTAAACTCGGCCTCCCAGTTATTTTATTACTAAATTCGTCCCAACCTCGGAACATCTGTGTTGTTTGCTACGGATTCAGAATGATAGACCTAATAGCAACTATTGTAAGATATTAGATTTGCTTAGTTTCGAAAAAAGTGACAGCTAGATCTAAATGAGAACCTGGATCGATATGCATACATATATAGCAATACGTCACAAAGATCATCATGCCGTATAAAGATTCGCTTCTAAAGATAGACATCTCTTTAATTCGAAACTCAACAATCACATTACAAACGTTAGCGGAAATGCTTCGGGGACTTCTGGGATACATTTACAGTGTTGTGGAGAAGGGAAAGTGAGAAAAAGATCGGACTGCGTAACATTATTGGATAATTTTCCCCCAAAAAGCCTGTTGACTGTGTCGAATGATGACCGAGGAAGAGTTGTACCCCGAGGAATGAACTGCTTTGTCAGTCGGTCTTCACGGGGGATTTGGCTTTGACAATGGACCACGATAGAAGACACCCGATGAGTGAGTCTCGGCTTCGTCCTGTCAACCAGACCTCGGGATGGATCTTATGTTCTGTCTTGGGGCTGCTTAGGGTCGTCATGAAATGAGACACAGAATATTGATAAACACAATCGGTTTGTCTGTATTGAGATTTTCAGAGTATTGAGGTCATACATGTGTATGGTCTAGACAGTCATCCCTCAAGAATGTGGTCTGGTCAGAAACTGGGGTGTGATGTCCACCGTCCATTGTCAGCAGCATGAGCACATCCAAAAGCTGACAAAAGCAGTGATGCAAGACTTTTGGCTTTTGGTGTTAGAGAAAAATGTCACCAAAATATATAAATATTCCGTGTCATGTTGGATACTGAAATTTTCTGGTGATAGATCAATATTCGGTGGCTAAATTTTGACTCAAGAAGTAATAGCTTTCTGATAGACTACACTACTGTGCACTAGTCTACTCTACATCTAGATCTAGAAGATCTACTAGAACTAGTAGAACAAATAAAAGTGTAGGTAGTCTAGGCTGTAAACTCTTCATCAAAGTAAATGGTCATTGATTATTTAATCAGGCTGGTATCATTAGAATGTCAGTCCCACCCCCAAGGCCTTTTTTTTTTGTTGTTGTACTTTTTAAGGAATTAAAGATAATCTAGACTCTATAATCTATGAGAGAATAAAACAAATTTTCTTGTCTGAAAAACTGTTCCACTTAATAATATCCTAGACTAGAATTAATGACTTGATGAAAATATAAGAGAATGTTGACCATTTGGATATATTTATGAAGTTTGGAGGTTTTGTAATTACACATTTGGCATCTCAAGACTAGACTCTTACTCTGTTAGTAGTATTGTTTCATTATTGGGTAGACAGTAGGAACTGTTACACAGGAAGCTCTAAACAAAATGGCAAGTAGTTTTCAATTTTCTATGGCTCTGTTTTCAGATATGAATGGCTTCATGCGCCATCACCCCAATCACCCTCCTCCCAATCTTCCTCCTGAGATGGACAAGCGGAGGAGGAACTATAAGCTGCTGGCAGATCCAATGCTTGATCACAGCAAAGACAAAGTGTACCGCTTTGATGGTGTGAATCCCCATGTGAGTATCATGCCACAGGGTTGATCATTGAAAAAATATCATTGCTTTTATTTTCAAAATATTTCTGTTCATACATACATGCTAAAGACAAAAGAAATCATAAGTATAGTTTATAATAGAGTATTTCTCAAAATCAAATCTTTTGGATGGTATGGCTTTATCTCATAGTCATACTCATATGTATCCCCTTTTTTTATGTGTTGAGTTTTCTTTAAATCATGGTTGGTCAAACACATTTTTTGGGATCTTGAAATTTTACAGAAAGCATTTAAACTTATAGAATGTAATTGAGACCTTAAGCTTCATCAGCCCTCCCATTCTAGGAGAATAAAAGAGCAGACTGTTGAAATATTAGGAGGTCAAGGCATTAGTTGGTTATGTTTATTAAATGTGTCATTCACTCCATCATGCTAGTGCCTTTTTTTTCCTTAAAACTTTTTTGCTGTGTTGGAATATATTGATCTACTGTGATTATTAACAGGATGGAAGAACAATAGACACCAGAGATCCACGACCACGGTATCAGCGTATTTGCTACAGGCGGCAACCTGCTGATTTGCCAGTTCCAAGATGGAAGGTAAAAATTTTTGTTGCAGCCAAAATTGTTTCTACTTTACTGCCACAAACCTGACTTCTGATGGGCTTGGCCTAGACTAAAGAGCATGTCTTCGGCTGACTTCGCTATTACTAAGTGTAATGAAGACTGATATATGGTAATGCATGAAACATCAAAAGGAAAATCAGATTAGGATTTTCTCAGTATCATTTCAGCATGCAGTTTATTCACGCTGAATGGTTTTGCCTTTCTTATAAATAACACCACACTATAGTAGGAGAAGCTCCCTAACCTGACAACAGTTACTTTGGGCACTGAACATTTTGAAACTTGGGACAGTGAGATAACCAGCAGTGCACAGTGACATAAGTTACACTGCGGATATCCATGCTCATGGAGAAATTAAAAATCTTTCAGATGTATTATTTCTGACTAAGATCTTACTACTTGACATCCTGTGTGGGGTCAGGTCCTGCTGTCATCCCATTTCATATCATGTCCAGCTCTATCTGTGAGATCAAATTTTTTCCTCCAGAAAATAACCCTATTAACATCCCAGCTGCAACAGTTTTTTCATATATGATCACAGTGTCCCTGGCAGCTGTGAAGTTTATCATCTTTTGCACTGGGATTGCTTACTGAGATGAGACAATTGAATAACCATCCATAGAAGTTTTTTTTTTTTGGTTCATGAAAATGCAGAATTGCAGAGAGTATCTTTCCTTCTTTTGCAGTATGACCAGTACTATGTGGGCACACCACCAGCCAAAGAAGTGACTTTCAGTAATCTGAATGACAACATCAACAGAGATTTTCTTGAGAACATGGTCAAGGGATTTGGCAGGATTGAGGATGTCAAAATTTATTATCATCCCAAGAAAAGAAAACATATGGGTATTGGAAAGGTGAGAGTTGTATATCGAGACTGTTTTGATGCTAGAGAAGAGTATGTGATGTTTGCAAAGCCACATAGGTGCCACTTTTGCAAATCTGAGTTAGATTCTGCGTATGGAAACATCTGACCAACATTTCCAGCTTAAAATTACTTTATTGAGTTGGACATCAAGGGAGGCTGGTGCTATTCAGTGAAAAGCAAGATGGGTGGGCCACTTTTTCAGATTGTATGGTTTGTTTTTGACTCAGCTCAACACTAGCAGACACAGTAGTGTGGTTCATTTCAGATTTTATTTTGTGTATAAGCATCTTTTGGCATCCAAGCGAAAATCGAGGGGTGCCTGCGCAAACACTGTATCATATATGAATTATTTAAGGGAGATATGGCATTTGCCTAGGCACCCCTCGAAATAAAAAAATAGGTAAAAATTGTGAATGAGTGGCACCTGTTGAGCTGGCTTATCGTCATGCTTGAGCTCAAGGAATAGGCATGAGGATTGACATTAGATCAAATGTGCATTTAATTCAGCTGATGTTTACAGGCAATATGTTTATTGCCAAGGTGCAGCAACCCTGATGAGTCATTCACTGTTATAGGAAATGAGCACTGGGATTAGAGGTAAAAGTATTATTATTATTTTCTACAGAAAATTACTGGAGTTCTAACGTCTTTTCCTTGATAACTGATAACTTCAGTTCATGCTCATTAACTTATGGTGAAAAGTCGCTGTTTGTTTTCTGTTACTGTAAATAAACTATGGAGACCTATTGTGTACAAAGTATTTCACCTCCTTTGCAGGTTGTATTTGCTCAGTCGAAATCTGCAAGAGCATGTGTTGAAAAGCTGCATCGTACCTCCAAAATGGGCAACATTATGAATGTTGTTCTGGACACAATGGGTATGTATAGGTAAAACCTAGATGTTAAAATTCAATATGTCAATAATAAATAATATACCTTGTTATGAGGTATCAATTTCATATGCATGGATTTATTATAATTCTGTCTTTTTATTACTGAAATGGACCTCACTGATAAGTATACATTTTCCATACACAAAGGCATTCTTATTATTGAGGTGGTTGCTTGTGTTCAAATATCAAACCATCAGCAGTGTTGACACTTCTTTGTAAAAGTGACACTTCTGTAATGGTTTGTTTTGTCAGGTTAAATGTTGTGAGTTATGGCTGGTTGCCACTACTGGCAATTTGATTTTTTCTTTCATTCATGTATCTGTTTTTGATGTTTGTTATCATGTCCTTTGTGTGGCACTAAATGACTGTCCCTTAACAGTGTGCACTTTGGATAGCCTGGTGAAAAGGTTTAATTTCGCACATTTGCATAAATAAAAAGACTAATCATTTTAGTTATTGGCTTAAAGATGTTTAGTGAAGGGGTTGTCTTAACATACTGGTACTGTGTTGATATTAATGCTTGATTTTGTTATTTTCATAAAGTATTTCCTCAGTGTGTCAGTGAGTTTGATAATGCTGTTTTTTTTAAACTTTACCAGGGAAAGAGCGTCAGCGACTCATTGACCAGAAGATGACAGATAGGCCAAGGATTGAATTGGACATTGGGCTGAACACTCCCTCTATATCCAGGACAAGCAGTGTAGACACGCTTGAGAGATTTGACTACATTGAACCTGAGAGTGAAAAGCGGCCAACTTACAGCTCCAAGAAGCGTCAACGTGAACAACAACTGCAGAAGCAAAAAGACACAGAAAGTGTTGCATCGACATCAACAGCAGACAATGCTAGCATGTCATCCCAGTCCACTGATTTCAATGCTGGGACCCCATTCAGCCAGACATCATTCACCCCTGGATCAGGCACCTTTGAGCCCCATCATCCCATGTTCATCCCACCGGGGCCTGACCCGAATGGTCCTCCATTCACACCAGAATTTGGTTTCAATCAGCATCCAGTTGGACCTCCGCCTCACTTCCACAATCAGCCTCCTCTGCCTCCTCATCCTCAAACACCTGTTCACCAAGGACCACCACCCATGACTCCGCACCACCCGCTTTTCAATGATAATTTTGGTGTTCCTCCGGGCCCACATGGCCTGGGTCCAGGTCCTGGCCCGGGTCCCAGTCGCATGTCATTTGACATTCAGCCTCGATTTCACCCCGAGCCACCTGGCAGCATGCCCTTACCAGGCCCTCCACCTGTGGTATTTGACCATTCAGGGACGAACAACATGCATGGTATTAACAATAGAGGAGATGAAAGGGATTGGCGCAGGGGAGGCAGATCCGGCATGGATATTCCTCCATCTATGCCCACTCCCTTGCCTGGCCCTGGTCCTACCCCAATCCCCTTGAATAGTATTCCTCCACGAGGTAAAGACATGAGATCAGAAAAGCCGCCACCTCTTGATGTTCCAAAGGAAATTCCAGTGGAAAAGCCTGCTGCCCTTCCTGATACTCCTGATGCAGACAACGACGATGAGCCAAGGTTCATGAGTCTGGAGTCTAGAATTCAGAGTCTGCTGCAGGGTGGGTCAGAGACTGATGATAAAGACGATGGCAAATCCGGAGGCGAGGGGGGTTCAGAATCAGATGTACCCCCCTCCCCAGCTCCAATGGCAGCTCCCAAATCCCACTCTCACCCCCTTTCACACTCTCAGCAGGAGGGAGTGGGCTGGGATCCCAGCAGTGTTCATATGCCACCTCCTCCATCTTCTCAGGGCCATCTGCCTCACCTGCAGCCACCTCATCCCCATATGCCTCCACCTGTTCACCACACAGCTACCCCTTTAGGACAATCACTGCCACCTGGTGTCCCACCAGGACACATGGGGCCTCATCCTCATCATCAAAACATGGACATGTGGCCAGCCAATGGTGTACCACCACATCCAAACATGCCTTGGCCTCCACCTCCATCTTCCATGGATGGTGGACCACCTTTACAGACTTTTGAACCTCCTCGATCTCAAATCAACGATGATGGACCTAAAGGCAGGGGCAAAAACCGTAAGAAAACTCGGAACAAAAATGACGGGGGAAGAGGAGGAGGGGGTGTTGGTGCAGGAGGCAAATTTGGCAGCCAAAATCCATCTTTTCTTCCCCCTGATTCGATATCACGTCCAACATTGCCTGATAACATCAGGGACATGCGAATGGGAGATATGATTATGGATGAAAGGCAGCCTGGCATGTCTCCTGTTCCTTTTAAGGACCTTGACTATAAGCAAAAGTCACACTTTAATGATGAGCCCATTCATCATAGCACAAATGGGCAGATGAACAATACAGATATGGAAGATGATCGAATGAGTTTGGATTCCGTCAGTAGTGGGGAAGAAAGACTGGAGGTGAACCCACCAGGAGTGTCACAACAGACTTTTAATGGCAACTGGCGGAATCAGATGCCAGGGTTTGATAACTATGGCGGCATGTTCAATTCAGATTATGATCCTGAGACTGACTTTGTGACTCAGATGTTCTCTAATGTCCTGAATGACTTTGTGAAGGAACTGAAGTCTATTATGCACAGGGATTTGTGTAAAAAGATGGTGGAGACATCAGCATTTAAATATTTTGAAAATTGGTGGGACCAAGAAGAGGAGAAGACTAAGGTATTGCTGATATATTTTTCTTGTTAGTATCTTATGTTGTTTTACATATAATTGAAACATTTTCTAAGAAAAAATGAAATCTTGTATGTTTCAGTGTATTACAGTGTACCAGATATCATCAGACATTCACTCCACCATTGTTATCTGTCACTTTTTTATGCATTTCCAGTTTTAAATTGCTTTTTGCGTCACTGTGTTGTTGGTGTACTATTGTAAGATGAAAACTGACCTGCCACCTGCAAACTTTCATTTACTGCGCAAGGAATATTCGTAATGGTGGCACTTCTTTCGACAGTCTAACGTCACACATAAAAATGAAAAAAAAAAGTGTTTTCTTGTCTTCCAAGAAATTCAGAAAAGAAACATTACATACATATCACAAACTGGCTTGTGAGCCCAGCTGCCACAATTTTTAATGAGGATCCCTGCATCAGTGTCATAATTTTCAGTGACATACAGCAATGGTTTATGACCTATCCTGCTTATTTATTATTTCAGCAACCGTCCAAATCATCGTATGCAGAGGTGACAAAGGATAAACCACCTCCACCTGCACAACCTGCACCAGCCATTACTTCAGCACTGGCAGGCTTGTTTGAAGCCAGGCATCCATGGGGCAAAGAAGGTGGTTTGGAAACAGGACTTGGTTTTAACCGATACAGCTCTGGAGGCTTGCTTGGCATCCGTTCTGGCATGTCAAAACTGCCATCTTTTAAGGTAGGTAGTCAAGTGCTGTCTTCTCTGCTTAATCGCAGTCCACTGAATTACATTTGTCAGATAACGAAGGATTAATAATCTCTACATAAATGTGACTGAACATACTTCTAACACTTTATGAGCACACTTTTTATGCTTTTATGGAGTTGTAATTGAGTAGAGTTGACTGTAGTTATGAGGTTGTCTAATTCAAAGGTCTTCCATGGGTTCAGAACAGAGGAATTGAAAGTTGAAGGAGAATTTCAGGCTCATTTTTCTAAGAAATAATATGATTGGTAGATGCATGTTGGATGTCTTGAACTCTCTTTAATATGTATTTTTTTTTCCTTAAAATAAACAGAGACAGATTCAGAAGTTATTTCCTTATTATGGTACCTGTCAGTAGTGTAGAACTACTGGAGTAGCTTGCTTTTGAAGTTTTCTACTTAATGTTTCAGCAAAAATTGCAATGTTTTGAAATTAAATAAATTTTTTGTATTAATTTTCACCGTAACATGGCTGACAAAGATGTCATTTCATTATAAAGTGTTTATGTTAAAAAGCGGAAAATTAAAAAGGATACGCTTGCTGCACTGCGATTACAGAGGAAGAATGTTCTATAGGTTCCTTTTATTGGCAGGGAAGGCAGTGAAAAATTATTAACTGTCATTAAAATTTAAAATTTCCTTATAGAAAAAAGCTCCAGAACCTGCACAGGAGGAGGAGGAGGAAACCCAAGATAGGTCACCTAAGGCCAGAAAAGAAAAATGGGATAAGAAGACACCTGTTACTGAAGAGGATGAAAATGATGATGATGATGAAGAAGATGATGAATCTGATCTAGAAGAGACTTCCAAAACCCTAGGAAAACGTCCACAGAATAAGATCTACAGCTCAGATGAAGAATCAGATGATGAGAAGGCTGGTATGATAACTGTCTGTCCCTTGATGGATGTCAGACTGTTGACCTTTCTGATTTCTCATTTTTTTATTTGTCTGCTGTATGTTTACCTTTGTAAATGATTATCAGATTTTATGTCAGTGATTTGTATTTGTACATTCTTCTTGTGTCTCGGGCACTTCCAGGACAGGCTGCTTGTTACCATCTGTTCTTTTAAGTCTGTTTTTGTCTTTGCCGAGTGTGCATATATATTTATAGTTATTTTTATAAGTAGTCTTACTCTTGATTAGCAGCAGAGCAACTTGCATTTTGTGTTCTCTTTTTGTTTTAAGCCACAGCATATTTTTTCACATGAGGTCACTTCATTCAGTCAAATTCTATATGCGTATTTCATTATTTTGTCAGATGCTGATGAAGAAAAGGAAGAAAGTGAAGCTGAGGACAGTGATGATGAGAGTAGTGAAGAGGAGAGTGAAGAAGAGGAGGAGGAGAGTGACGCCTCAGATGAGGAAATGTCAACAGAAGAAGATGACAAAAGAAAAGCCAAAAAGAAGAAAGAGGAAGAAGAGGATGAGGTATCATCCTTATCATCACTATCCGAGGAGGAAGATGAGGAGGAGGAGGAGGAGGATGCCAAAGTTCAGAGCAAAGTTAAGAAAAAGGCTGAGGATGAAGAAGATGAAGAGGAGTAAGTGGCTTGTATTTGTTATCATCTGTTAGCTATTTTACAAAAAGTTAAATATCTTGCAACCCATCAAAATGAGGCTCAAGTTCCTTTTTTGACCATAAAAAGTTCGTGATGTGCCATGAAAGTTTAATGTATGTACTGCCATTGAATGAACAAATTTCTGGAACGGTGTCATTCTAGCCTGAAATACAGTCATTTGAAATGGCCGGGGGAAAAGATCTAAGACAATCATGTTTGTAGACAAAGGTTTTTTGCTCTAATCATGTTTGAAGACCAAATTCTTTACTATAAAAAGATAAAAGTTATCTGACATGCCTCACACAAAATCAAATATACATACAGTCACTGTCCATACGCCCATAACACCAATATTTTTGTTTATAGAATGCTTTTTTCTGTTTGGATCGATTTCTGCAGAAAAGAAGATCTGATGTCGGATTTAGGCCATTTTTAGGAATTGTTGAGAAATCATTTTTAGTTCTGGTGTACATGTACTTTATATTTATTGTATTTTTCATGTTCTCTGGTTGATCTTTACATGATGTCACAGCTTTCTGATCTTGACAAAGATTGTAAAGGTTTTGTGAGTGACCTAATGTAATGAGGCAGCAAGCCAGATAAATTGGGAAAGAAGATAATGGTCAGGCGAGGGTATATTAGTAAGAGCATTCACACAATATTATACTTTTTACATGTTTCCAGAAACAGTATCATTGCACTCCGAATACATCCATATGGAAACAGTATATTACCCTGTAATGCAACATATTATTAAAATGAAATGTCAAGAGGCCATTCTAGACTTTGTAGGCATATTTCTATTCTTATGAATGGCAGTTTTAATATAGTTGTATTAGCTTTGCCTGATATAATACTCTACAATTCATTTTAGGGATGAAGAATCAGGAGAGGTGAAAACAGAAGAGGAGGAAGAGGAAAGTGAGGAAAAAGAGTAAGTGCGATTGAATATGGATTTTGTTGTCTATTGCTGTCTGCAGGGATGCCAATTTTCTGGATAAATCCAGATTTTCGCTGTTTGAGCGGCGGGGGAAAAAAATATCCGGCCTTGTCTGGATAACAGTCATGAAAATGAAATGTGCGAAGGACGAATCGCACGGAAACCAGAGGTTAGATTTTTATCAAACTTCCGGAATGTGCGCACACACACCACTAATGAGGTCGGAGGAATACCAGTGATATATTTAGCTCTCGAATTCGCAGAAAGTATAAACAGTGCGTGAGATCATCATTCAAGAAAAGTCAGTGATGTAAAATGAACAGTCCTACTCTGAATCCATTGTTTTCTATAAATTATATTTATTACTATCAATTTGATTACATCTGTAAGCTGAACCGAAAGACGATGGATACACATGGTGCACACTGTACAGTAATAAACTACAGCAAGCTGAGAAAGAAGGCACCCAAGTTCCATGCTTCAGCAGTTCAAGGAATTGTCACAACGTAATAGTAGGATTCCGACCAGTTTCAAGGACATTATAGAGAAAGAGAATGCAGCCAAGCCTTCAGCAGCTTTTTTGTGAACTTGGCATGAACCATTGAATCCAGCTCAGTCTGAACTCTGCAAGTCAAAGCACTACTCATTTGTGCGTATTTTATCAGGAATGTACGTTATTGGTAAAGAGATGGTAAAATAATGTACATCTTGTTTAAATTTCACGGTGATGTATTCTGAAGTGTAATTATGAAATGAATGACTAGATTTTTATTTTAAGTGACAGTTTGCAGTTCCAACCCCTGACTATGGCTATTCCTTGTTGTGTGTAGGTTTATTTACTTATAATACTTTATCTATGCAGAAGAAATTTAGGTTATGTGACATAATTCTAAAATTGACTTTTCTCTAAACTTTATTTAGTTTTAATGTTTACTTTAGTGCCTTATAATTGTGGAAAATGATTTAGAATTAGAAGCAGAACAGTTGGGTTGGCTTCTGTTGAAAATGTCGATGGCATCCCTGTGTCTGTTCACGTAACATTAAGCAGGTACATATATGAATGTCATTATCAGGTTAAAATGCAGCAGCTGCGCCTGTGTTAATTGAAAGCATGATTGGTGAATTTTGTGCATGCAATCACATATTCTCATTTTATCGAAGTTCTTTTCACCCATCCTTTCACCAAGGCCAAAAATGATAGTTTTAGTGCTCTGGTTCATTTGATTTATTACAGAACTTGTTTTTACTTATCCATTCACAAAAGACATAAATGTGAAAGTGGTTTCGCCATGCCTTGACTTCCAGAAATTCAATTAATTGTTAGGCTGCAGAGATCAGTTATTGTTACTGATTTTGGTTTCTTCTAAAACTTGCAAGTGTGGTTTTCAAATATTAAATACATTACCTAGTTCTGTGATTGGTATTTTTATTTATGACGGAATGTCTTATGGTGAAGTACCTGTTTGGGATAACCAGTTCTGGATCAGATTGTGGAACTCGTCCACTGCAAAAACACTGCAAATTTTATTCTGTGGGTAGATATGAATTGATGTTCAGGGATGTTAAATCTTTCTCTGTTCTCAGCTTTTTTCGTAGGACTAACAGCTTCCCGCTTTCAACAGTATTTGTAGTTTGTTGGTAGTAGCATTTCATTCCACATGCAGCTTCTACTTAGTCTCTGCAAATTTCCACAGTTTTTATTCTATGCAAGATACATCCTTGGACATGACATCACTGTTACAGGCTAGAGCAACTGAGAGGACTCTGTCAGCAGAAAGGCTCTTTACTTATTCTTCTGCAAAATTTCGATAGGTACATTTATAGAATATGTCAGCTGAGATAGTGTCGCTGGAGACAGTGGAAATGTATTGATTTATTTATATTACTGAGCCTGTTTATTCAATATTTCAGAGACTCAGGGGAGGATGTCAAGACAAAATCTCCAGCAAGAAGCTTATCTCCCATAGAGGAGGAGTCTGAGGAACATAGGAAGTCTGTTCAGAAGGAGAAAGAGTCAACAAGTGATGAAACAGAAGACATTAAGGTTGATGAGGATGATGAGATGAAGGAAGAGAAGCCTCAGTTTGAAGAACCCAAACGTCCACCACCTCCCACAAGGGGCAGGGGTGGTCGAAGGGGTCGGGGAGGCAGACGCGGGCGCAGGAGAAGCAGTGAATCTGATGAAGAGATAAGACCAAAAGTTGAGGTCAAGGAGGAGAAAGAGGATGGGGAGCTTCTTGATTCCACTGACACAGAGGCAGCAGAAATGCTGATGGCTTTGGCAGGACATAAGCCTCGGCAAGACGATTCTCGAATCATTGCAGGTGCTGATACCATCACTGCTGATGAAGCTACCTCAGATGATGAAGAACGCAAAAAATTTAGGAACTCTGCCATAGCAGAGCATGACTATTTCTCCACTCGGCCTCAAGAATCCGAGTCTGACTCAACAGATTCGGCAGATGATGAGGCGGTGCGGATTACTCAGGAAATCTGGATAGACCATAACTATTGTTTACCATCAGCTCACATCAAGGTGAAAGAGCCACCTGACAACACAGAGCAGCCTTCCAAACCCAGCAAACTCACCAAGGAAATGGAGGAGAAAATTGATGCAACCATCGATGAGGTTATTTCAAAAGCACATAAGAAATCCGAGCCAAAGAAAAAGTCCCCTGCAGCAGCTCCAGCAGAGGCCAAAAAGGCAGCTGCGAAGAGGAAGCTGACAGATGTAACAAATAAACCAAAGGTCAGTCGGGAGCTGGCCAACATTTTAATGGATGTTGAGCCAAAGCCAAGAGTTACTTTCACACCCAGAACTCTGCATGAGGAGCGCCAGGTGTTTTTTGATATTTACCACCATGGTATGGACGATGAAGATATTAATTACTTGAAAAGGACTTATGATTCGTTAATGCAGTCTGAAGACCCCATGTTCTATTGGCTCAATGACATCCTGTGGGTGGAACATCCACACACCCGCATCCCTGACCCGCCCCGTAAACGGAGGAGGATAGAAGATAGTGTCCGTGTTCATAAGACAGGTGAGTAGAAATGAATCTGATAATTTTTAACTAACTGCTTTCTGTTTGACTCCCTGACTTAGATGTATGTAGGTAAGAGTTGTATGTATGCACAGCTGTCTTAAGATTCCACTTTGATGCTTGTGATTCCTTGTTTGCATACGGACATTTCCAGCATAGCTGGTTGTCGTTTGACTTTCTGATTTTTACCTTCATATCAGCATTTGATGATGGTTGATGGATACTACTAAGAGAATAGTAAAATTACCAATCTTGACTGAGACTGTTCTTGCTGCTTTCTTAATGAAGGCAGAGTTGGTCCTGTTTGCTGGTTTTATATTTGTATCCCATTTGACATCAGGTCTCTACTTAAGAACTTGACAACAATATCCTTTGACTGACACAGGAAATGTTCTTTATTGATATAAGTAGGCACTTTAGTGAAAATTTCAAAGTTCTTGTAGGGCAAGGAAATTATTATCACAATAGAGAGCTTGGCTTTCTGTCAATCAAGCCTTTTGAATTTTTGAGATATCTTTATTCGTTAAAAAGTTATGAAGTTTTAAAGACTTAATTTTCACCCCCATTTTGCCCACTTTTTTACACTGGGACTTTGTGCCGTGAAACTTTAAGTTTAATGTGTTGCTTACAAACGCCGTAACATCTGTAATAATTACTGCATTTTAATCTTTCAGGCACCATTTTGTTTGTTTTTATGTGCAGAATTAATAAATGCACAAACAATGTCACTTACACTGAAAACATCTTTTTATTTTGCATTTAAAGGCACCAAACTGAGTTGAAATAAGAAGCGGAGTTTCCGATTTGCGTCAATAAAATACAAAAATGGGCATATTTTCCACAATAATTGTCAGATTGTCAAAAGTAATACATCATTGGTTTCGTTTTATTAAGCACTTTCACATGGTGCTGTTTAAAATGGAGGAAACTTTCATTTTGATATGATCGAGTCAATAATAAAAATCAGAATGGTTTTACCGAGAGTGCGACATGAAAAACAAAAATATTACAAATAATATTTAAAAAGCTGCAACAGCAAATCAGGATTGAACAAGACAAAAAGGGGGGCACAAGTTTATAAATGTTATAAAAGTAAAGTGATGGAATTATAACCAAGAGGGAAGGGGTGGATAAGGCTGCAGAGAGAAGATAGTCTAGACTGGGGGGGNGGGGGGGGGGGGGATTAGTGTGGAAGAGAAATGGGGTAGGCAACCAAACTTTTTTTTTTGTTGTTGTTTCAAAAATATATCATGACTGGAAACATCTAAGTCTAGATTTAGACCTAGATCTAGACCTAAGATATAGAACCCAAATCAAATTATGGGAATGTTAATGACCCACTGAATCCGACCTATTCATCAGATCATGGCCATGACATGACAATGCACTAAACATAGAACTGAGGAAGAGGAGCCATCACTGAATAGAAACTATCCACTATCAGTCTCTCCATCAAGATGATTAAAAAAGCAGCGATATGCAAAATCAGAGATGAAATACTGTAGTAAATACATATAAAAAAAAGTTAATCAAACAGGAAAGAGAAACAGAACATGGGATCCCCTAGCGATAAATCCCCATTATTCGTGCTTCATAAATAATAAATAGCGGGAGCCCACAGAGCCCATGTCAACAACGCATGATGTCACAGCTCAGGGCGGCGTGTTTAATTCGATTTTCGGTGTACTATTGATAAAAGGGTGAACTGCTCATAGCCAAGGTGAATACTTCAGAACAACCATTTAAAGTTTTTCAGATAGCAGAGCCTATTGCCTATCATCAAGAGTAGTTTCAAGAAAACAAGAGCAATAGGTTTTGAGAAATCAACAGCTAAAACTTAGCTCATTTTCAAGTGGAAATATCTCGGGGCCCGATACTCGCACAGCGAAAATAAAACAGTCAAAAGGAAGTGCATCCAAAGCTCTTTAAAAACATGTATCGATCTTGCTCGTAGGCCCACGAAAACGAACAAAATAGCCGGTTGTTCGAGGCGCCTAAAATGCTACGCGCTACCCTCGGAAACAAAAGCTTACGGGCTGCCGCGGGGCGATTTGCGCTGGCGGCCGACTCCTTCACTAAAGTGCCTAATATAAGTTCTTTGCAGAGTTTAGATGTATGCAGTTAAGAGGTTGTATGTGTGAGAATGAGTGCATGCACAGATATTTTGAAACTTAAGTTTTCACCTTGATGCTTGTGATTCATTGTTTGCACAAGGATCTTCAAGAGGTGGTTGAGACCTGAATATCACTAGTTAGGTATGCCTCTCTCTTTTGTCTTTCATTTACCTTTGTTGTTTTATACTTGTGCCTTTTCCTTAAATAAATGACTGACACTGACTAATGTGGCCAACAATTTCATCAGGTTGTGCCCGCACTGAAGGATACTACAAGATTCCCTTGGAGGAGAAAATGCAGTATTTAAGTAATGCCAAGAATCTAGCATTGCAGCAGCAGAAAGCAGCAGAAGATGAGAAACAGGTGAGTGAGTGATCCTATCTATGGTCTCTGTCTGCTTTCATGGTAAACACCAATACCACAGGCAATGCTCATTTTATTAAGTTTCTTTCCAAGAATGTTGTTTGTTGGTTGAATGTTAAGTTTCTGTGAAGCAGTGCTTGTTCTTGGCATAGGTTGGACAACTAAAGATAACAGTTTCTTCCTTTATTTAATATTCAGTGGTTCTTTTGTTTTTAAAGAGAAAGATAGGGATTTTTAAAATTATTACAGATTGTAAAGGTTTAGATGGAAATAAGTGTATACTCGTTATGATGACATGGGAGAAATGCACAGCCTGAATCCAATAATTTGAGAAGCAGGCAGAATTTCTATACTTTCTTCCACATCAGCTGATGGTGGCTGGTAGTCATTGTTGATACTGTGTGCTTTTTTTTTGCTGTCTTTGTCATGATGCTCTCTGATTGTCACTAGATACATGTCGTCATATTGTCTTGACCCCTTCTGAAACTCAGGTCATTTAAAATATTTTGTTTATTGTTAAAGGAGGATGTGAAAAAGAAGCAGCAGACATCGAGAGAAGTGCGTAGTGAGAACCGTCGATTACAGGCAGCCATTGCTCTCATCCAGGAGAACCAGGAAGTCAGTGACTTGCTCAAGTTTAACCAGCTCAAGGTGAGGAAGATTATGTGATAATAAGTCTGTAATTGTCAGCACCAGCATATGTCAGGATAGTCTTGAATTTGGGCTATGGATGCTGCCCATAATCCTGATAATGGCATAAATCACAGTTTACAAATACTCTGGAATAAGCTTATTTCCAATTTTTTTTTGCATGAAACACTTTGCAAGTTCCAATGTGATTGCTGGCTTACGAAGTATGAATCTAATGGACATCGTTAAATATGCATAACAGGAAACAGTATAGAGCATCTTGTTAATTAAGTAGTCAAGGTGTTGAGTTTTTTTTTTGTTTTTTGAAGTTCCCCGACTTGCATTATCCAATATGCAGTATGTAAGAAATGCTTATATTAAAAACTTGTTATCGAATGTGATTCTGTTTGCCTCCACCATGCCAATATAACTAATGTTTATGTATCATTATATTTAATGGCTGCCCATATTTCTTGTTTGCAGTTCCGCAAGAAGCAGCTTAGATTTGCCAAGTCAGGCATCCATGACTGGGGTCTGTTTGCCATGGAGCCAATCGCTGCTGATGAGATGGTGATAGAATATGTGGGTCAGGCAATCAGGCAACCTATTGCTGACTTGCGGGAGAAACATTATGAGCAGACGGGCATCGGAAGTTCATATCTGTTCAGAGTGGACCACGAGACAATTATTGATGCCACCAAGTGCGGGAATTTGGCTCGCTTCATCAATCACAGTTGCAATGTGAGTATGGGTTTACCTTTTTCATGAGGATCTAAATTTTGCGAAGTCAGAAACCTTACCTTTTAGGGACTAGAAAACTTTCTGGTATCAGTATCTTTATCTTCTGTATTACATTCTTGGTAAAGACAATTGTTACATATCATGACAAAAGGGCTTATCATTTTCAAGACTGTTTCTGAGAAAACTGTGTGGGTCTGTTAGACATAGCTCTTTGCTATAACAAACATATTTTATAATTTCTGTTATTATCTTAAGGATTATTTGCAGATTAGCAAGAGTACTTTGTCAGGAGATCGGAACTGACTGATATGTAGATCCTGAAAATTCATGCAAGTAATTTTGGCGGGAAAACAGACATATTCCTTTTTGTCATTAAACATAAGAGTAGATACTTGTCACTCTCTTCTGATTTATTGGTGATTGGATTATTGAGATCTTAAAAAAAAATGCTTAAAAATCACTTCTGTCTTTCAACAGCCCAACTGCTACGCAAAGATCATCACAGTAGACTCCCAGAAAAAGATTGTCATCTACTCTAAGAGAGACATTGATGTGAATGAAGAAATTACATATGATTACAAGTTTCCCTTTGAGGAAGACAAAATTCCATGTTTGTGTGGCTCACAAGGCTGCAGGGGTTATCTTAATTAGATTAATTAATTTTAACAATCAAATGTATCATGACTCCTGACACACACATACTCAAAAAATCCTTATACTGTAGAAATGTTATTTTTGTCTGTGAGGATCTAAAGTTTGTGAAGTTGAAAATTGGCCTTTTGCTAAGATCTAGTTTTCATGTGCTGACTTGAAACTTTTATCATGTGTACAATGTACTTATCTCCCTTCCTTTCCTGCACCATAAAATTTTTATTACTTGAGATTTATGTAAAATCCCTCAAAAAATTTACAAACCCCCCTCAAATTTATGGCAGGGGGAATGTCTTTTTCAGCTCAATATGACCTGGAGAAAACATTGTGTAAATGAGAGCAGAAGTCTAAGAGTAATTCAGTGTGGTATTGCAGGCCTACTAGTAAAAATATATTTGGCTTATTTTTCTTCTTTCTCTTCCTCTTGCAAACTTTCATGCACTAGAAGGCCAGGCCTTTACCAGTGACAAGCTGTTAAATCCAAACAATTAAAAAGCTTTGTACTTTTGATAGCTTATCAATACTCACTGGGTCACTTCAGCATTGTGTATTGCCCTGTAAAACATTTTGAAGAGTACTTTTTTCCTGGGAAATCATTGTAGCCGATAAAGCTCAACTCTTGAAAATTAGATCCTGGCAAAAAAAAAAAATCTACAGTAGATCAGAACTTAGCACTTTTGAAATCTGGAACATTTTGGAATGTCTTGCCCTTGTCACCTTTAATGAAGGGATGCAATTCCAATAATGTATCCAGGTTTTAAAAGCATTTGATCATAGATCAAGTAAGGGTAAACCTGCGAAATAGTTCAGATGATAGTAAGGTTGTTTAAACAGATTCTTCGGCAAGATGAGATATGTGTAAAAAATGACCAGAATATTAATTCAAAGTCATTTTGATTTTGGTTATACATAAGATGAAATGATAGATATGCATTCTTGTTGTTGAGATGCTAATAGGTATACAGGTCACTAAGTTTTGGGATCACAGCGGTTTACCTTCTGTATTTTTCCTATTAGCAGAGGACTTCAACCAGTGCCCACAATGAGAATTACCACTTTTGTGTGAACACTGGTGTAAAATGTCATGATCTTGGCTTGGTTGTCATTTCTCAAGCAATATCATGCAATAACTTATTCAGTTTACACCAGAATGCAGGTTCCTTATAAGAAAATTAATAGATATGCCAAAATAGATTAAAAATTAGACATTCTGTTGGGTGCCCTCCTCCTTGGTCTCAGCAGATGAAATGACAGACTAGTTCAGTTTCTAAGGTGGCTTGATGCACGGATGAATTGATCTGAAGTTTATAGATTATTGTGTGTAGCAGTTTTAAATGTGTTTGAAAGTGATGATAAAGCAACAGAACTTTTAGAATGTTATAGAAAGCATGCAGGCTGTGCTGTTCATAGGGTAACATGTTATGGAAGAAGATATAGGGTATGCCATATAATTTCCTTCATCAGTCATGGATTTCTCTTTCATGAATCTGCCTGTCTTTTTGTATATTAGTTGATCCTCTGTTCTTCCTTGCAGCCAGTTCCACCCTGTCGTCTCGGGCATCTAATCATTCATGTCATTAATGTGTTAAGGGTGGAAATTACCAAAACTGATTTCTGTGACTGCTGCTGAGCCATTACACCCACAATATTCTCATGCATCAAAATGGCATTGAACCACAGTGATCATGTTTAGTCTCATACTACAAGCATTCATAAAGATGCAGGTAATTCGTCGCCGTTCTAGCATGGTGACGGAGATTGATCTGGCTAATTTTCAGCTAGAGCTAGAGTTTTCACTATGTGAGACCAAAACCTGGTCAGTTTTTTGGTGTTCGTCAAAATCACAATTGCTATAACTAAAAAACTAATGAGAATTTTGCAAAATTGTTTATGCAAAATAAAGTAGTCATGGTAAGGATACACAGTGTAAATAACTCAGTACCCCCAAAATGGCCATCTCCATCACTATGTCAGGACAGCGACGAATCATGCATGTTCAGTCTTCATAAATTTTTGCATTTTGGGATGGAAGTGCCATTTGAGAACATTCAAGTTTTATTCCTCTGAAAAGTTTCTTATTAGTAGATTCTATTAAAGCCTAGACTAGTTTCCCTTGGATGTTTGACAACCTTTTAGTCCAGATCCAGCTTGTCTTTCAGCCACGTAACCATCACTTCATCTGTCACCTATCATTTGTGAAGACTACATTGTAGTCATAACTGCATTGTGTAACCAGTGTTAGATCTGTCCATGTTTTGAGTCAGTTCACTCAGATGATTTTACCTAGTACTCTCCTATATCATTTCCTATATACACAAGACCCTCATGCTCCCATATTATGACTGTGCTTCGAAAATGACTCAAGTCTCATTTCAGTCCTCTGAGAGAATGTGAGAGACACTATTTTATAGCAAAGCAAATCAGTGTTGATGTATATCTTCGTGACAAAAAGTTTTTGGCAGAAAAATGTGGCACATTTTAATTTTTAAAACATGTCAGAGTGGACCTTGATCTCATAAACTACATGACACTCTTTGGCCATTTTCAAAGCACATTTGCAACATATACACCCAACAGTGGTTAACCCTTTGTGAGAGAGCTTGTAATATTCTATGCAAACAAGGGCTATTCATTGAATATATTTCACCTGCGTAAAGGGCAAGTACAAAATGAGAGTGAATGAAGAATTATTTTCAGCATAAGTGTTTAAAGTGCGACTAAAGTGCTAGAAAAAATGTGATTTCCGACAGTTTTTATCTTTTCAATATCAAGTTTTAGATCAAAAGTCATCATTTTTGCTAAAAAATAGTATTTCGAAATTAATTTTACAACCTTTAACCTATTCTGAAATTGTAAGAAAAAAACCGTACCGGAAACGTCACGTCAGCGCGGAAGTCGCGGTGTTTTCGATCGAGAACAATATCAAGTTTTAGATCAAAAGTCATCATTTTTGCTAAAAAATAATATTTCGAAATTAATTTTACAACCTTTAACCTATTCTGAAATTGTAAGAAAAAAACCGTACCGGAAACGTCACGTCAGCGCGGAAGTCGCGGTGTTTTCGATCGAGAACAATGGCAGCACCGGTCGAGCCGTATCAGTTCAAGCCCCTGCGCTGAAAAACAGATGACGAGGATATAATTGAGGAGAAGACTATTGGACCACCAGTTCAGTAATGGTAAGCAAGCATTCTGTCACAGTTTAGGCTCTGTATTGTTGACCAAGTGCTAGTCTAGACTACTCTCAACTTAGTAGACTAGTCTCGATCTAGACCTAACTTTGTCAGCATGCATGTCCACATCGGTGTTTACTTAAACAGATGCCTCCACGTGCTGTACGGTGTCTTCTGTGGATCCATGTCTAGATTTACAGTTTACCGCACAACAATAACCCATTGTTTCCACGTGGGAGCGAGCCCTACTGAGTGCAATAGCCTTGAGCCCGACGCGTAATAGCCTTGAGCCGTGGTACAGCGGTGTTGGTGACGTCACGCATTTCTGGCGAGGCGAGCAGCGGTGACGCTAACACTGGAGAGCATGGGCATGTGTTATTCTTTGTGATTTCCTTGAAACGCGTTAGATTTGGTGGGTTTGAGATGGTCAGTAGGAAGTTTGAATCACTGATGCATGTTAAAAAATAGTAATTTCACAGGATTCCGTGCAATACACCATAAAAGTACTTTAGTCGCACTTTAAGAGGTGCTGGAACATTGTTTTATGAACACCCTGAAATGAATGCCTGTAGACAGAACTAATGTTGTACTGTCTTGGTGCAGTTGGAAATAAGTGGAAAGAACCTATGATCAAATTCCTTTTTAATGCACAAAGTCTATAGCACTCCCTTATAGGCCAGACTGAATAGAGGCGATATGATCTGTGCTGCTTTGATGAGGAATTATTTCTTTTATGTACAGTAATGAGGGGTAGGTGCAGGAGATGTCAGCAGAGAACTTGATGCTTAGTGAATAAACTTTGCAGCACAAGATTCTGAATCATGATATTAGAGTATTTGTATGTGTTTGCCAGTACATTTTATAATTTCTCCCCACTGTTTCCTTCTGAAAGAAATTTTGAATCTTAGTCTACCCCATAACTGAAAGTCAGTATTTTACTTACCTATATAATCTAAATCTTTATTTTGTGTCTCTTAAAGCATCCCTCTTTGACGATGTGTGACCGAGAGCGAAATTTATTAGCATTGTATTTTATGAGTCATTTAGAAGTCCTGATTTAGATTGAATCACATGGGAATGTCACTGACAGTCTGGTTATGCATGGGGAAAGGCACCTTATGTGTATTTGCTGAGGTCTTCCTCCAGGACTCTTTTTTTTTTTTTACACCCTAAGATAGAAGAAAGATTCTTACCCTCATGATAATGTGTTATGTATACCTGAGATGAGTGCCAGTTTTCTAGATGTGAGCAGCTTTAGCAGCATGAAGTACTGATGACAGAACATTTGTTTTAAAGTGTACAGTTGTAGGGGCAGCTACGGTTGTCTTGTGATTCATTGTCAAAATGCATGGGAAATGAGCATGTTAATGCCGAGTGATTTGAGAGGATAAAAGTGTGTGTTTTGGCATTGGACTCAGGATTAGAATTGTGCAATGGCATTTTCAGCTTCAAGTTTCCTCCTGTATGATATTCTTACAATGGGAAATAATGTAGCCATACTTAATCATGTATTCTAGATATCACAAGGTATTTATGAGCAAGAGAGACCAGTCTTAGAGATAAGAAACTCCTCTATGACATGCATCTAAGAGTTCATGAAAATAAAATTTTTACAGAAATCTCTTGGAAATTGGCGAAATTTAAATGTTTCAGTACCTGACATTGGCATGTCTACACTGTATCATGTAAATGACACAGTTTTATTATGATGCAGTGATCTTGAAGCAGGAACATTGTATTGCACATCACAATCTCATGCTTAAGTGCACTGTCTGCTTGTTTTGGAGACTTGTGATGGTAGACAAGTGACCACATTGAGTTAGCATCAGTGTGTCTTGTTTGCGTTTTTTTTCAATCTACTCAGAGCCATGTTAACTGCTCCATCACTGTACATAATGTAGGTGTCTTCAGATTGTTGCGATTTCTAGATTGTTGTAGTTTTACCAACATCATGTCATTCACATTATACATAGTATCACCAATACCATGTCAGTCACATTATACATAATATCATTGCACTTCCATTATCTATAGGTAGCTGCCAGTACTCATGACTTTGTTCTGTAAATTTCATCTCATGTCACTCTCACCTCCTTTCCACACCTGACATTTTGTTAACCCCTTCCCTTCCTTCTATCCCATCTGTCTTCCCCAGCCTTGTTTTCCATTTTTCCTCTGCATGTTGTGGCAACCTTACCGAAAAAGGATAACAAACTTGAGTGCTGATACATGATCACTCATTGAAAACTGAATAGTACATTGGCTATTGGTGCCCTGTTGAACTTGGTATGTTTGAATGCTGATGATATTGGTATAGAGATCAAGATCAGTGCCTGCAGTGTCTTGACAATTAGTGTAGTCTGTCATATTATCCATTTGCAGATGGGACTTTTTGTCATGTTACAAGACAGTTTTGCATGCTAGGTGACAGACATGGTCTTGTTCTCTCAGAATAGCCAGTTTTGTTGTTTGTGTGTGATAGCAAGAAGATAGAGATGACTTCCTCTGTTTGTAGGAACTGTATACTCTGTCCTTCAAATCTTCTAATTGTGCTTTTTGTATGTGCTTGCTACATACCGGTCATAAGTTTGGAGTACATTATGTTGCAACCTTTTCCTCTCACTGTGGGGGGGAAAAGGATAGATACTCCGAGCGGCCAGTTTGCTTTTTGCTTACACTTTTATTCATTACTGTAAAAAGACCTCACTTTTTCATAACTTCTGTATCATAAATGTACACTTGTTGTGTTGTAAATATTTTGTAAACTTGTGAAAAGATATTTCTATGAATCTTGTGAGATAATGCGGAAATAAACATGTCAGAAATACAGTTGTGATGTTCTGATTATTTTGTTGTTATTGTTGTTGTTGTCGGATAATTGCAATTTGATTATTGTAAAAAATGCTCTTTGGTTTTTTCATGGCTCAGGGAAAAAGAAACTTGAGCAATGTCGTGAAATCACTCATGTTTTAACAAAATGATTTCTTGAGATAAATTTAATATTATGGAGGTCGGTGAGCCTTGGTCACCAAAACATCATAATAATTACCTCCCTTATAAGATACTGTCTACTATCAATATTTTGCTCTACCATTAAGTATTGAAAATTGGTTATCAGCGCCACCACAACTAAAATCACAAATAAAAACACTGGTATGAGCAGTAGAAAAGTTACAGTTTGCCTGGAAACAATGCATGTTGAGTGTGTGTACAGGTATACACAACAGATATTAAATGATTATCATGTGTGCCAAACTCTTAGCAGGCAGCAGAAGGGCCCATCTGGGAAGAGGTGGTAAAGCAATTAAGTGTCAAATTTATGTATAAGACACCACCCATAAAGGGCAGGAGGTGCCTTGGCTTTGAGAGCTGGACAGATAATCAATTAAAGTAGGCCATCTTGTGAACTGCCCAAACATAGTAATAGGGCCTACAATATATTCTCTATGAAATCGACTGTGTCTGCTCAGCTCATGTGTAACGGCCTACGATCTTATGCTGTCTCAATCTTCTGCTGCTCACTGCATGAAACACAGGCATAAACTGGACTTTTATGTCTTAGATTAGGGCATTCAACTTACTTTCTCTCATGAGCATATAGAGTGACACAAAGAGCACTTCATCATAATTATTCGCCATGCAAGTGGCCTTTACGAGCAGCATTCCCACTGCAGTTATCCAGGAAACTATTACCGAGAAGTTCATTGATTGGTTTCACATAGGTTTTGGTTCCTCTGAGACTAGAAAGTTAGGTAGACCCAACAAGCCCATTGCTTGACTCGGCAAATCAGCCTTTTTTTTTTCATAAGGGAACATACACAGTGGCTCTGGTTCCATAGGAGTCAAAAGATCAACTCGTGCAACATAGACACATGCGGAGTCGACTCTTATTGCCAACGACCTCAGATTTTATCAATCACTTGCAGCAGACAGAAAGAGAAGACTAACAAGATGAAGAGAATTTATGAAAGTTAATTACGTAACACATGAGAACACAAGATTAAAAAAAAAGATCAGTTACAGAATCTCTTTACTATTCATTCATTAGGAGTTTCTTTCTCAGTTCATACAATATGATGCTTCCAGCTATTCCAGTATTCAGACTATTCACAGCACTATTCATAGGAATAGTGATGTACTGTCCATAATGACTGTAAGCAAACTGTTTTGCCAGAGCACTTAAACCCTCAGTCTCCCCACCCACAACTAATGCAATGCTCACTGCAGGGGTCTTGCCATCAGTGGAGTCAGAACTGTGGGGTGAAGGCCCCAGGACAATCTGTGAATAATCATACATGCTAAGGGGGACCTTGTGAAATGTGTATGCTATTTTCTCTGCCTCAATCTCTTTCATGGTTTCTTTCTTCCCATCGACATCTGAATCGCTGTCACTGTCGCTCTCACTGTCGCTTGAAGATTCCAACCTCTCAATTTGTTCACTGACTGGATAAATAAAAAACTCAGAATAATCTAATGTTAGGGTTAATGTTTTCTGGAAAGAAAGGACTTGGTAGCTGGAATAAGTTTACTTCTCATATAATTTACTTTCAAAATATGGCCTGTCAGTCAAAATGAAGCTCAAGTTGTTTTTTGAATGTATTACATAAAAGTTACCGGTGTGATATGAAAACTTACTTTGTACTTTCATCATGTGAAATAATTTTGACCTTGCAATATTCTTACTCAAGGAAATAGTTAAAGTGGAGTGAGTCACTCTGCTGTGTTGGGAAAAATTCAGAGAAATTTGTGACTAAAGAATAATTTTGTACTATGTATCGACCTGAGAAAAAAAAAACAACGGATTCATCCGCAACCACTAGACTAATTACTCCCCCTTAAAATCACTATTTTGTGAATAGACATGATTTCATTGTATATTGTTTCAAGATATAAAGTCTAATGCAGTAACTTCTTAAGATCAAAAACATACATATTCATGATAATATTCTAGCCCAGCATTTGTTGTTGTCAATATGAAATTTTACTTAGGAATAACAGTAGAACTCAACATGACAGCACTTCACCTGAGATCTTGGTTAACCTGATAGAAAATAAAATCCTCTTTCAAAAGGCCTTCTTCATTTATAGTATAATTTTACAATTAACCTTATAACGAGTTTCAGGGAATCTTTGATAACATGATATAGGTTGCGCTAGAGAGAGAGAAAAAAGTGATAGAGAGAGAAACAGAACTGCCGCTGCAGCAATTTTCTCCCCATTGTCTACTGTGGTGTAGTGCATGACAAATATTGCTCCAATCAAATGTGATGATAACATATGGTGATCCATGACAACCTGCAACACAGTAAGCAGTAAAGGCTATCAAGGTTGTCACCCAGACACGGTGCCATCTGACACTTCTTTGGTTATTACCCTTTTTATTATATTGTAAATGGATAATACAATACTTATTTAATGCAGTTTCATGTTAACAGAGTTCTACTATAACTTGAGTGCATGAGGTGTAGACATATTGTAATATGAGGGATAACAGTGTATCTGTTCCTCTACACTTAAATGGATAACTATTTACACCTACACCTCATGATAAAGAATGAAAACTGTTAACAGAATTGGGCCCAAAATAATTTTGAAAAGTTGAGCCTAATGGCTATGAAAATGTGTCTCATTTTTTATAAAGTTGAAACACAATACCTTTGTCTAGATCTTCACTCCTGAGATTCTCATCAAATGATCGGGTCAGTGTATGACTCTGTCTTGAGTTGGCAAGAAAAACTTGGGTATTGTCATCCAGGTAGTTGGGAACATCAGACCAGCTCAGCCCAGTGTAGATGGGAACACAGAAGTGACCCCCCATGGCAGATCTTAGCACTTTGCTCTCCCAAATATTTACACTACCTGAGAGAAGGACAGAAAAAGACTTTGGCTGTCAGTGAAATAGATTACTGTCACTGATTGATTATTTAATTACCAATTCCTCATGTTTATTAATCTTTAATTATATACCAGCCTAGGCACCTTTTGCTTAATGCTAAATACAAGTTTAAGTTCAAAATCTTTATCAGGCCATAAGCCAATGCTCATCATTTCACAGTACCATGTCAGGGGGCACAACTCTGTGAAAATCAACACAGACATGACCAAAAAGTAGCATTTTTTTATATTCATTATTTAAACAGTACTAAAACTCAATAACATTTGATGCAGTAAAACTCAGGGTTGTTGGATGACAAACAATCCAATAAATAGAGGGTTACAAGGTCGTTTCTTAAAAACATTACAAATATCCAAATGATGTCCTTTCCTTGTAGCGCTACTTTAACATCATCTTATGGGAATGCAGTAACCTTGAAAAGGATCAGAATTTTCATGCTGTTTGAAAGAACAAATTTCCTTTTTAATGCAAGTAAAATGATTGATCAGTGAAGTAAGCAACAAGTATGCCATCAGACTCTTTGCAATGCTTTCTTCTATGGTGCAGTCTCTTTTGCAACCAACATAACACCCACCTTTTGTAGTGATTACACGTTCACATCCCACTGCTGCAGCTGTGCGAATTAAGGTTCCAGCATTGCCTGGATCCTTCAGACTGTCAAATATGAGAGTGATAGGCAAGACAGTCTCTGGCTGTGAGACCACTTCTCCGGCATGTGGCTTCTTGAACAGACCTGAAGAAAGCATCAGGATGTAGATTTCATGACAACCGGGACACTTGAACATACATTTTTACAATGAAATCCCTTTAATATACTGTATTATATTAGCATTATTTTGTAACATTAAGCGAGGTCCAAAGATAAACAAGCTGATACTAATTAAAACCAAAGTGTCTTCAAAGGGGAACATGCCCCCTCTGCCTCCCTCCCCTCCAAAAAAATTTGTAGCTCGACAGTTTTCTTTTGGCATAACTGTTCCTAGTCTTCTAACAGCAACACAAATCAACTGCAGCACTAGAGATTCTTATGAGTAACATTTCAGTATATGTTCAAATGGCATGACCTGATGGTTCACAGGAACTAGAAATATGTAAAATACAGCTGATGATTTCCTAGGGTTCCAAGACAAATTCTAGCACCTCTAAACTTCACAGCCTTTTTTTCCCTGCTGAAATTCATTCATTCATTCATTCATTCATTCATTCATTCATTCATTCATTCATTCATTCATTCATTCATTCATTCATTCATTCATTTGGGCATCATCCAATATAATAACAGCAATAATTTTTTTTTAATTTGTTTAATTCTTTTATACCATAATGACACCTTCTATTATTTCTCACCCAAAATCCCAGCAGGGGTAGATGTATCTGACCATGTCTTCATGTCCTTGTACAAAATCTTGTACAGGCTGGTCTCCCCTAGCAGCTGAGCTGGAAGACTGGATAATACATCAGGGTCACAGAAATAAATACACTTGGCCTCAGCCCCCAACAGCAGAGCATCTCGAATAAGCCTCTGACCTTCTAGAAGAATGGTGTCTGAGGGTGACTTTGGCTGATTGGATTTTGCAGCAAGAATAGCCCTCCTGAAATATTTGATAATGGTCTAGAGATAAAAATTAACATTGATAATCTGAACATTAATCAGTGTTTCTTATCATTAGTGAAATAGGGGAGCCCTAAATATTACGCACATGTTTTTGTACCCAGAATCTTGTAAACAATAAATAGAGCATACATGTTTTCACTTAAACGTGCACAGGTGGACTTCCAAATGTGCCCCACATAAAACAACAGAATTTTTTTTGTACTAACTGTGACAACCTTACATCCCTTTTAAGAATTCTGATGACCAATAAACAGTGTCAGTTCCAATAATCCATGTTGAAAGACCTTTTAAGATGTCAAACTAGAGAGAAGCACTTCTTCCACATGTGCACATTCTGTCACCCTCTCATGCCTGATGCAATTGGTTCTGGTCATATTACTTGGTTAGCAATAGTTTGGGGAGCTTGAATGATTCCACAATTTTTGTGTTGTGATTTTCCACATCAGATGTACGGTATATATGGTAAGAAAATGTAACCATAGATGTATCTTAATTACTTACGTCCATTAATGTTTTCTCCAGACCACATGATTACACAAATAACCCCTTAAATTTAAAAATCCACCCCCCTCCCTCTGACAGTAATTTGAGATCATTTGAGTTGGAGGAGTCAGGAGACATTCATCACTTGCCATAAATTTGAGAGGGGATTTAAAAATTTTTTAAGGGATTTTAGGTTTTTCTCAAGTAATATATGAACTTTCAAGTGCAGGAAAAAAGGATAGATTGGAATGTGTTCAATGTTTTTTTAGGGAGGATTTTGAAATACAAGGAGCAATTTATGTAGCCATAGAAAACACTGCCTGGCTCTATATGCACTGATCTCCCCTTGCTTGTTTCCAGAACTCCAAAGTTTGCATCCTTGAGGAAAACCTAAAATTCTTCTAAAAATTTACAGGAGAAAACACAGGTCCATGGGAGGGACATAACAACTGTAGAAATGAAACAATAAACATATGATAATGTGAAATAGCCGCATCACTCACCCAAGTCGGATATCCCCTTCCATCAATTTCTCATATTTTAGCCCTTTTGCTGTCTCAGACACATTTGGTTTCATGAGTTTTTCTTTCTTCTTTTGATCTATTTTCTTTTCCTTAGCTTTCAAAGCTGTTATGGGAGTTTTATCTTTGAGACCTCTGATGGCATCTTCGTGAAGCGGGTCTCCTGGGACGTATGGATACTGTGTATTTTTACGTGGGTCTGGGTTTGTCTCTCTACTGCCGCCCCTCTTATAATTTGTGGCAGAGGTTGAAAATGCCTGTTGGAGTCGCTGCACTAAATTTACGGACGAACTTCTTTCAAGTTTGCCCGTGTATCGCTGAAAGGTGATTAGCCTACAGAGGCAAAGGGCACCACTCCGTTTCATGGTTGCTGCCATTTTGTCCGAGCGGTAAGTCACGTGATCTATGGGTACCGATACGGAAACTGTCGTAACATAACAATATGCAGAAAGTGTATCGATTCTATAGTGTTAAAAACGTAAGGGATAGGGAGGAGGTGAGGGAAGGCAAACGAATGTAATAAAAATCAGTTACAACGGGAGACCTGACCTCGTTTTTCATGCAGAATGCTATGAAAAATTGTTGCTGTCCAATCAGGCACTGTCTCACCTACAGTAAAGATGGACTTCGCAGATAGGCCTAGTAGATACCAGCGTCTAATCTAGACTAGGTTAGGCAAAGCAATAATTTCCTAAAATATATGGCAAACCCCAAAGTCAGTTTTTTATTATACCTACATACGTGTTAAACAGGGAAAAGTTGTATAATGCCAATATGTCTGTATGTCTTTCACAAATCTTGCGTAACACTATAACTCTCTTCCCAGACGACGTGATAATTTTATTTTTTTCAGCCTGCATTACCAATCTATTACCTGTCCTATCGATCATGAATCATTTTCATGGTCAATGAGCACCCCTCCACCACGCCTCACTCCCAGAACTCACATTATGCACATAGTATTGAGAAGGGACATTACTGAAATAATGATTTATCTTTAGGCTAAGCCTACGGGTAACAGACCTTAGTAAGGGAGACTACCGGTAATCTAGATATCTTTGCTGAGGATGTGTGGAGATTATAGGAGGTAATACCCGCACCATTCCATCTCTTTGAGGAAAAAAAAAGTCTCTTGTTTTTCAACTAAGGTAAGCAAACGTTTATTTGACGACTGTTTCAAAGTCTCCAAATAGGCAGCCTAAGATCGTCTCTCAGAAATTAAAAACACTGCCAAATAACCACCCAACCAACCAACCAACAAACCAATCAACCACCCTCCCACCAATCCACCCAGCCAACCAATCAACTAACAACCAACCAACCATTCCATTCCTCCTTTTCCTCTCTCAGCTTCCGGTAATCTTCATGTTGGCAAAGATCAAGATAGTTAAAAACAGAATCTGAAATAATTGCAATTAATTTACCCCTTTCCCTAAGCCAGCTAAGCCAACCCCTGCCAGTGCACTCTTGTCCAGTCTATTCCGCTTAATCTCAACTCCACAAGAGCGTGGAAAAAGTTGCCATTAAAAGCATCTGTGATTTTCCATGACTTTGTATCAAGTATGGTATATTATTTTATGTTGTAGGATTGTTGCGATTAAGACGAAGCTGATATTAAGCGGAGCCAAGTGTAATAGTTTAAACTTTTCTCCACTCTGTTATGATCTCAGCGTCTTAAGTGTTCAGTTGATGCCTGCTTTTGGCCAGTGAGCATTATTTCGCTTCATGGCATCGGGCTCCTCTGTTCATTGGACAAACATAGATCAAAGGCCCATCCTATGTCTGTCCTCACAATACAGCGATCGAAAACACTCGTTCTAGCATGGACATTATACGATCTTCCACCACCCTTCTAGTCATGTACTCGGAAGTGATCCGTCTTTACCAAATGTGTGTCACACGTTTGGAAGTAATCTGTCTGTACCAAATGTGTGTCACACGTTTGGAAGTAATCTGTCTGTACCAAATGTGTGTCATACATTTGGAAGTAATCTGTCTGTACCAAATGTGTGTCATACGTTTGGAAGTAATCTATCTGTACCAAATGTGTGTCATACGTTTGGAAGTAATCTGTCTGTACCAAATGTTTGGCACATGTTTGGAAGTAATCTGTCTGTACCAAATGTGTGTCAGACGTTTGGAAGTAATCTGTCTGTACCAAATGTGTGTCACACGTTTGAAAATAATCTGTCTGTACCAAATGTGTGTCACACTTTAGGAAGTAATCTCTCTGTACCAAATATGTGTCACACGTTTGGAAGTAATCTGTCTGTACCAAATGTGTGTCACACGTTAGGAAGTAATCTGTCTGTACCAAATGTGTGTCACACGTTTGGAAGTAATCTGTCTGTACCAAATGTGTGTCACATGTTTGGAAGTAATCTGTCTGTATCCAAATGTGTGTCACACGTTTGTCACACGGCTGCAAATTTTCGTATCCAACGGTTACAAAGGAGTTGAAAGCAGGTTTTGCACATCTGTTCATAATTCCGTCCTTCTTCTCTTCTCCTCTTCCTGCTTAGGAGGATTGCACTTTCCTTGGAACTGTTTTCAGCGTTAAAATCGTCATGTACAATTACATAATATTTATTTCCATATTTCTGTCTTTCTTTCTCGCCCTACCATGATTTGACCTCCTGATATCTGTCGCTTCTCAACTCGTCATCATCTTTATCGTCATAGTTCTTCACTTATTATCACCATCATCGTTGTGAATAGGCGAAAAGTTTAAAGCCCCACTTCATCCCGGTATGCATCATCATCATCATCATCATCATCATCATCATCATTATTTGCAAAACATTAATCCGCATTGGATGTAACTAAGTAAAGCAAAAAAAAACTATAACAATTTAACAAATTTAATGCACAAATTTTCGGACTGGCGTCCTTCTTCAGGTGTTGAGAATCAATGCATCATCATCATCATCATCATCATCATCATCATCATCATCATCATCATCATCAATGTCTCATCATTTAACCCCACTGCAAACATCATCATTTTTCACCAACCACACTATTATTGTCATTACCATCGTTACCATCTGTGTAAGTATGTCAGTATGTACTAGATAGTAATAACATTTTCTGTGCCGGGTGTCGAAGATTACAGGCATAACTTACAGCTTATATTGCAATCTTGAAACAATTAACATTGTCAAAGATACTCCGTCATCATAGCTCAGTAGGCGTGACTATTTCTTTTTTTGTTGAGATATATATGGATCCGCCCTCATATACCCTTGTTTGTGTGACTGGGACATGTCATGATGATCCTTCTGTGTGTTTTAGTGGATTATGAGCTGTTTTATCCATGTCGGTGTCATCAATATTTTTTTCTTTCCATCAGTGTTTATAAACTTTGCTTTTCTACTTAGCCAATCACCATCCCCGTTACTTAGCCAGTCGTTCAGCAGCAGCAGCAACAACAGCAACAACAGCAACAACAGCAACAACAGTAACAACAACAACAACAACAACAACAACAACAACAACAACAACAACAACAACAACACAGACACGATTGTGAAGGAGCATGTCTAAATGGAAACTAACCAAAATAAGACCCATGGCTTGTATGAAAGAACACCTGAGTGGTATAAAAACATATAAAGCGCAGTATTGCGTTGTGCTGTCCTACACATGTGTCAAAAAAGCAATGATAACAAAAAGCATGATAAAATATACAAAGCTGTAATCATGATATAGAATTTAATATATCGTGCAGTTCACACCTTCAAAAAAATGCATGGAATATCGTGTATAAGAGTTGCATGGAATATTGCGGATTAATTAAAATTTTCCTATCATTGGTGTATCATCTACCTAGAATGAGTATAATAAGACGAACTGATAAATTGAAAAGAAATCAGGTAAACAACCTTTCAAAACATAAGAAACCAATGTTTAAGAGTGGGGCTTAGGGTGGGGGTTTGGGGGTTAGGGGCAAAAACTATAAAGTCAGACCGTAATATTGACATGTTTTGATCTGTAAACTTTGTGTTTCAAACTAAAAATAAAATGAAACAAAACAAAACAAAACAAAACGAAATAAAATAAAATAAGATAAAATAAAATAAAATAAAATAAAATAAAATAAAGTAAGTCTAAGACTTCCACACATGATGGGAGAGTAGACCAGTAAGTATTATCTGACTGCTTTTACCTCCAGCGTAGTTGGTTTCTAAGAGGCCAGTAGCCGTATGCATAATCCAAATGCGTCCTATACAGATTGTTGATTTATGTGGTACTTGCTTATGTGCCAATCTATGGCCGTATGCATAAGCCTTACATTAGTTAACACACTGTGGTAACCACGAGAAACTCCCAAAACATTAGTAATGTTCACTATTGTTTAACGTATGGATTATGCCTAAGGCCTCAAGTCTATACGCATCAGTCAAGTCTAGGCAGTTTACCAGCACTACCCTCCCCATCCCCATCCCCTTCCTGTGAGCTAGAGGGCGCCACAACTAGACCGTGGACACTTTTTATAAAAGGGCGATTGCCTGGAGTGTCCAGTCTTGTTACTTTATTAAGCTTTGGTGAGGATAAATGTAAGTTGTAAATATAAGATCACTCCTACCAGCAATCTGATTGTCTCATATTACAACATCAATATAAAATTAATATCCTGGAAAATAGCCAAAAAAAAAAATGGTCCAAGATTTGGTCTCATAAAATCCTAGGCTGTGGTGATAAATACTGATGCTTTTGGAAATGTAGTAAACCAAGATTATGACATTGCATTGGCTGCCTGATGTAACTGATGTAATGTAATGTCATACATGCAATGTATTTAATATTGTACGATGCGAAGACCTCAAGGAAGAAAAGGGAGGGTGAGGAAGGGAAGTAGACGAAGAAGGAAAGAGATGGATAATGAAAATATAGAAGGAGCGAGAGAAGAAAATAAAACACAAAGAGATTCAGGAGGGCGATGGAGAAAAAAAAAAAGCATTCAAAAGGTTTCACGAGTAATAGCGAGCTTGCGCATAAACAATGGTATCTATTACCATCGTAATACTTGTGTTAGTGCATCAGTGCTGAATGCATCCTTAGTAGCTTTCAACATGCAGACTAAGTGTGATTCTTACGAAGGTAAGAGACCCCATTGTTAATCGGCAAGTTCTCAAATAACAGAAGATCATTGTGAGGTATTCATGACAGTATAGGCTTTCTTCGTCATGAAATAAGGGGAAGGAACTCAAAAGAAGATGGTCATCACAAGGGCGGCCGTGATGGAGCAAGCGATGAAGATGATAAAGATGACGAGAAGAAGGTGACTAGGTGCCGCTGTCTCTGTGGGTTCAAGATCAATCGTGTCTTTATCTAGGTTGTATTCGTCGCTTCGGGTCCGGTGCACTGCAAGGGAGATAACAAGTAGTGTTAACATTGAACATGGCGCCCTTTCAGCTATTATGTAAATTCATGCATAGCACCACGGGCAGATTAGTGTTATTTCCGTGGGACAGAATATGGCAGAATTATTATGGTTAACTGTGCTAAAAACTCCCTAAAGCTCTCTGTTCTTTGAGCTTTTTGTTACGATTTCTTTTTTTTTTGTCAATGGGCTGTTTGCTGAGGCTTAGATTCCGTACAAACTTTGTCAATTAGGAAGTGTTTCAAGATGAATAGAGTGTAGAAACATGCAAAACTGCAGTGATTGGCGTACATGTGAATGATGTCATTTCATTACCTCTGGCAGCTATCACAGAAGCCTAAATTCATTTCTGATTCTAACTAATTAAGACAGTCTATGGCCATGTCATCCAAATTTCACCACATGACCATGTGTCATCCAGTTGTCACCAAACAAGTAGTTTTACTATTTGGTGGTTAGTGAAATTATGTTCGACCATGCTAGAACGCACATGAAGAGTTCCAACAATATGGATTGTTGATTCATGTGGGGTTTGCTCTTGAGGGTGGTTATCTTATATATTTCATATGGGCTGTTCATAAGTGACATCATTACTGAATCAAACCTCATTAAGACTTTGAAGGGGGAGGCTACTGTTCCTTTTCTAGGTAATACAAAAAAATTCGTATGGATCGAGAGGAAGAGGAGGAGGGAGGAGGAGGACGTAATAGGAAAAGGAAAGACATGGAACAAAAATGAGAGGGCAAAAAGATACAAAAGAGAAAATAAATGTAGGAAAAGACTAATAAAGATGATGGTGAAAACAGAGGAGATGAGAGAAGAAAAGTAAGACTAGAGAGACTCAGGAAACAGCTAGGCCTACTGCTCATCTCTCCATCATTCTGTTCCTCTTCTCCTCTCTCCTTTCCTCTGCATCAGGATTGCTCTATTCCTGGGCATTTTGCTTGTTTTATCTTTTATTTCATCATGCACAAGTACATAATAGAACAGGTGGAATGGAATACGTTGAAGAAACAATTACAGTTTTTTTTTAAAATTTATATTACTGCTGCTCTTATGCTGTTAATGATGATGATGATGATGATGATGATGATGATGATGATGATGATGATGATGATGATGTTATTGACTGCTTGTAGCTCAGGTTTTTCGGGGGGGGNGGGCTTTTCTTTCTTACCTTGATTCACTCCTCTACCAGCTGTCTTATCCCATGATCCAGGTTCAGTATTTATTGTGCTTACCTGCTATTTTACGATCGTCCCACGTAATCGATTAGTAACTGACTTTTAGCTCACTCTTCCATGCTTGTCTTTTTTTTTTTTCTTCTTAATGTGGTTGCTTTTATTGCGAAAGTTTTAATTCTTGTTTCATTCTATTGATAAAGGCCTTAGAGCCGAAACGTTTAGAAGTAATTTTCGGTCTTATTTTTTAACTAGATTTTTAATACATTCCTTGAATTAAGGTTGAGCTTTTAATTTTTCTCAGTTCTAAATGATGATGATGATGATGATGATGAAAGTTTTTACCTAAGGTTTTGGAAGCGAGGTACTGATACGCCATCAGAAGGATCTCCATAAATACAAAGATCCCAGCCCATACGGCCACTGTCCGCTCCCCGAAACGCTGCATGTCATAGGAAAAGTGCTCAATCTTGTAGGCGTAGATGAGAGCTGCGGCTACAGAGGTGAGGCAATAAGAAAGAAAAAAAAATGATTAATCAACAGTGAGAACAAGCGGGCGAAGAAGTTAAGGGGTAAAAAGACAAATTAGACTGATAGAATCTTTCATCATTGTAAGAATTACATTAAATCTGCATGTTGAACGCTATTAAATGTTTATTCAGAACTGTGCACAAATGTAATTCTAGCGATGGTAAGATATCCATCTAAAATAATTAACATTTTATCAATATACGAGGGTGGATCAGAAAGTTCGTGACCTCGCCCTGATAACGGGTGGATTTTGACAAAAATGAACAGACCATTATCAGTTATTATGCATGCACGGTCAATCAGGTGTCACAAATCACAATACTGCAACAGTCATTACTTCCGTATTCTACATTTCAATTGCTTCGATGACTGGCTCATATGGTCTGCTACACTGGCCGTTACTGGCCTATGCATTTTTTACGTTCAGGAGCGAGATTTGAAGGCGGAATGACACTGTTATTTACATTAAAAATTTACATTTGCTTATGCCAGTAATGAACTTTGCTGGAGCTGAGTTGAAGGGTTTATTAATATTAGCCACAGAATCCGGAGTAGTTCCACCCTCGAACCGATGAATTTTTGTTGAAAACTGATAACCCAAACAAAAACCAGTGATTGGTTGAACTGTTCTCTCATGAATATTACCGTGGAATCGTGAGCTCTAATCGGCGCTAGAATTATTTCTGGCAACCCTGGTCATGTCATTGACCAGGGTTGCCAGATTTGACTCTTTCGGAGCCAAATATCAGATTTTTAAATCTTCTTAACATTTTGCCCCTTTTGAATATAATGTGATTTGGCTCCTGCTCTCAAAAAAAAAAAAGTCTGGCAACCCTACTCCTGACGCCCCATAAGTACCTGCAATAACAAGGGCCGCTGTGCCAAGGAGACGATGGAAAAGGTTAAAGTAAGGCCTGATCTTGGAGTCTGGCTTAGGCCTTAGCAACCCTCCCAGCACCTGAGCACACACTAGAGCTACTACAGTGAACCCCAGGCACATGTGCGTGTGAGCTGATGGAATCTGAAAAAGTAAAGAGACACTCAAAATTACTCAAACACAAACAAAACGACTGTGTGGTTGTTGCTTGGTGGGTATGGTTACCCTGTTTACTGTGTGAAAAAGTCTAAAATAATAGGTAACCTGATTCATACGATTGTCCTCCAAAGTTAATTGGTCATGGGGCGTTTTTTCATGTGGCAAAATTTGGAGACAGAGGTAAACAGTATGTGTGAAAAGTATTTTGGCATGGGATCATTGGATAAGTTAATGAGGGATGTAAAATCATATGTAGTCAACAGTGGAAAGAAGACTGGCATCTTCATACTAGAACGATAGTGGTTTTTTCCAGACATTTTCCTACGCACGATTTGGAAACCAAACTGAATAGATAAAAAACCTTATAATTTTATTGTTAAAAGGAAAACAAAAACCAAGCATTTTACCCACGCTATCCTACATTTCAAGATTTTTCTCAACAGCTTACGAAAATCGGTTTTCCCTTGCGTAGGGTACGATGGTTTTTAGTCAAGCCATTTCACCCTAACGGAGGGTCAGATCCAACGAGTGACACCACTGGTCGGCGTCGCCAGCACAGGATCTCCATTGAGTGTCCAATTGTCATGGACTACGAGACATAACGTAATCTTCATTTATATGTCCTCTCGTCTCATGTAGTCCCTAGTTATTACTATTAGCCAAGTGCCCACTAACCTCTGTGATTTCTCCTCCTGTCTCTACCAAGACCATGACCAGTCCAGCCACTGTCAACACAAACGTCATCACTGCCGACATTCTGTGGATCTGTTGTAAAAGATTCTCAACAAATCAGAGCTTGTGCATTAACGATGGGATCTCTTACCGTAGTAAGTTTTAAGTACTTGATCTCAATATGGCGAACACCTATCATCTTTCTCATGTCTCAAATTACGCAACACACACACACACACACACACACACACACACACACACACACACACACACACACACACACACACACACACACACACACANACACACACACACACACACACACACACACACACACACAACATACATACATACTGTATAAAGCGACCGTCAATATTTATTGGCCAGTCTGAAACATCATAAGTCCTATTCAATGGTTTGAGTGACCAACCAAGGAGTTAAACTGGGTTTCTCTCTACTTTTAAATATACGATTGCTCTTTTAAAAGTAGTATGTGGCAGTCCCAGTCCTATGACCACAACTATAATGAGTTAAAAAACAAGAGGGTAAAGGTTTTCTTTATATGTTGACAAAAAGAATCAACCTGTCTAAGACGATCGTTTTTCTAAGGAATTAATGGTGGTCTCCACATAAAGGTGCCACTGTATGGATTCTGATCTCTACCCCTTTTTCCACAAAAGAAAAAAAAAACCTTGCCGTCTTGCAACAAATTATATATGAAATAAGACTATGGATTTGCTACTGTCACCTTTCATCATTTGAGTTGAGAGGGACTAAGCTGCCTCCCAGCCCAACCTCTTCCACCAGGCCCTTGCTCCTCAGATAACGACCACAAGACTATCCTAAGAACTTACATGAAACCAGATTTTGATGCCGCATATCTTTTTGTCGTTGAAACCATCTTTATAATATCTAGCCATCACTATAGCCAAACCGGCAAATCCCATCCAAGCCACGGCCATCATGGACGCTAGAAAATAAAGACGAAAGAGATGCTAGATGAATCGGAAAGTTTTTTCGTCGGTTATAAAACCAGGAAATGCCATATTTTGCACATGTGTACCTCTGCCATAACTCTCTGTAAGAGATCAGTATCCGTATGCACTTTAGAATACACATCATTAAAAGTTTTGGGAGTTTTCGTTGATACCGCAGTGCGTTTAACATTAGGATTATGCATACGGCCATAGAACTTGAAAATCAAAGCTCTTATTTTTGTGAAAGGAGTTAGCACTGCAAGACTTGGCACTTTTTTTTCACAGTGGAACCTGGACATTATGTATTCATTTGATGACAGTACTTTGTTAGTAAAGAATGCATTTTATATTCATGGATTCATCATTATTCTATCATTTCATCATTCAGGTGAACCTCGTTATAAAGAATACCTAAATAATAGGCATACTTTTTGCATGCACCAATACATACTTTATATCGAGGTTCCAATGTATAATTTCTCAATGAACAAGACTTTTCAAATGTATAGTGGAGCACACTTAATAAGGACACGCTTAGTACGTAAACATGGATGAGTACAGTAGTTTTGGTCCAGATTTTTTCTTCTCTAACAGCACGTGTATGGTTAATGAGTATTTCTGTTAATAAAAACACTTTTGGTGGGTTCCAAGGTGTACACATTATCCATGCTCCATTGTAGATTATTTATTGTACCCTCTCAGCATCAGCCAGCAAGAACTCACAGTGCGCGCGGATAAGCCTGGACATGACACTACCCCTGTAGATGCTGTGGTCACTGAAGTCCACCTTGGTTTCCGACATAACGGGCATCTCATAATGGTAACCAAGGATGTCAGTGGCTGTGAGGTGGAGTGGACGGAGAGAGAGGAGAGAAGGAGGAATGAGGATGGGAATCGTTGTCATAGATTTCGTGGTTGAAAGTCAACGTTGTTATTATAATTATCTTTTTTCATTATTATTGTCAGCTCGTCAAAATTGCTGTCATCCTCGGGGTCATCGTGAACCTCATAACGCCAGGTCAAGATGATCGTCATTGTCGTCGTCGTCGTTGTCGTCATCATCATCATCATCTCATCTTCTTCTTAATCATGATCATGATCATCATAATTTTCTAAAAGGGAAGGAACTCTCAAACTGGGCATTTGAACTTTTAATTTTAAATTCTAAATTTTTGGACTTCATCCTTCTTCAAGGAACTATAGGAATAAGAGTCATCATCACCACCACCACCACCACCACTACTACCATCATCATCATCATCATCATCATCATCATCATCATCATCATCATCATCATCATCGTCATCATCATCATCATCATCAGCATCATCATCATCGTCATCAGCATTCTACCAAACTCAAATATTCTATTTATACGTTGTTGGAAATTAACAGTAGACTTTGCTAAAAGCCAGTAAGATCTGGTGGTAACATAATCTTATGTGATATTATGATCGTTGAGAGTAGTAATTTTTTAAACAATTCCATAGAGTATCAATAGTGATGATTATGTAAGTAGAAATATGTTGATAGCTTGAAACATTTCGTCTCATCCCAACATAGCCTGAAGCATTTCGCCTTATCCATAGATAGCCTGAAACATTTTGCCTTATCCAGATTTAGCCTGAGACATTTCGCCTTATCCATAGATAGCCTGAAACATTTTGTTTTAGCCATAGATAGCCTGAAACATTTCGATTTATCCACAGATAGTCTGAAACATTTCGATTTATCCATAGATAGCCTGAAACATGTCGCCTTATCCATATATAGCCTGAAACATTTCGATTTATCCGAATAATATCGAGGAATATCATACTTACTCTTATATGTCTTGCCCCATGCTACGAACAGGTAGTAATCATCACTGAGGTCAAAGGTCATAGTAAATGGGTTGAAGGGTGGGAATTCTTCGTACACTATTAATAGATCCATACTGATTGGTCGGGTAAAACGACACGTAATGCTTCCGTCCATGTTGCTGGAGGCTTCCAATTTCGTCAGCGTTGCCTAGAAATAATAGAAACAAGAGTCTAAGATTTACTTTCTGAAGATGGTACACATGCAAGGAAAACAAACAGCATGAAGAGCCTGTGAAACAAACAAACAGACAGACAGACAGACAGACAGACAGAGAAGAATGAGAAAACGAGAGAGGCAAGGAAATTTTGGAGCTATTATGCGAAAATATATCAGCAAGTTGAAAACTTTTATGCTCCTATGTAAACTTTGAAAACTTGAGCTAATTCTCAAAACTTGTAAAAATCGAAATAAAGATCTTTACTAACTTAGAAACTGATTCGATCTGAAACACTGAGTTTTACTGGCCAAGAAATGTTAGGAATAAAGTTTTTGAGAGACAGTCAAACTGCAAGAGAAAGGAACCTATCAAGAAATCTAACTGCAGTCAGAGGTATTTGCTTTATTTGCCGACAGAGGTGTCCCAAAAGGATCTAAATATCCTTTGCACTTGTTCAGAGACACGGCAGATATGTAGAGCAAGAATATTTATACCTTTTTGTCTTCTACCTGACATTAATGATACTAATAAAAAAAATAATAATGAAAGTTATGAGTCTCGTCCCTTGGCTAATAGTCGCACACGAGACATTGCTATGACTCCAACTGGATAACTCAAGGACTTTCATAACTCCATGGGGAATATAGAGTACAGCTGCCGTTTACAAGTGCTGATCACTAGCATTCTGACAATCACCAGGTGTTCACTTAATAGACGACAGACATGAGAGGATGAAATGCATTTATAGCATTATCACAGCAGGATTCGAACCCATGATCCTCAGATACTAGCCCCAGCATCGTGACAATTCGGCCACCTGCTCCACCGAGGTACTTCATTATAGGTTTCACAGTTGGCAGCCGTGAGAAATTCGCTGTCTTTCATGTGACACTTCTTACATGATTGTTTTATACTTACTCCGCGCATCTCTTGAACGTTAAACTTCCAAAAATGGTTCCAGCCACTCTGTATGGTAACTCTGTCATACACCGAGGCACAGCTTATTGTTTGGTCGTCTCCCTTGAATGAAAGGAAAGCAACTCCAGATAAGTTAGTAGCGGAAGTCGCCATTAATGTTTTCAGACGTAACCGTTATGATATATCGTAAACTTCGCTGCTTTTCGTAATTAGCAGGATGTTTTCTTAGTATCACGAATTTTCGCAACCTTTACGACCACCCTCTGCTTTACACTTCCATTGACACTCACAACACGACAACGGTCATCATCACCATAATCACCATCACTACAAATCCATCGCCATCATTGCCACCATCACAACTGCCAAGACCACAATCACCCAATCACTGTCATCACCATCATAATCATCTGATCACCATCACCACCATTACCACCACCATTACCACCACCATCCTCATCATTACAATCACCATCCTGACCACCAACATCACCATCATCATCATCATGATCATCATAATCACTAAAACCACCACCAACACCACCACCACTATCACCACCATCACCACCACCACTATTATCGTCATCATCATCATCATCACAACCATTACCATCACCATCATCAGCCGAATCAGTCACTACCACGGCACTACCACCACCACCACCGTTGTCACCACCACCACCACTGCTTACCATTTCTAAATCATGTGAAAAACCAAGTGAAATGTATTCCGAACCCTTCACCATCATCTCAAAGGTGGCTGTACCCTCATCAGTGTTCAGGACATAACTGACAGCGACCTTACAATCGTCACCAGTGCAGTAGCGGGGGTAGAGGAGACAGCCCTTGGTCTCTCCGCAGGCCCCCCAGTCTATGGGAGCGACGGTGCGGCTGACAGGAGAAGTCTGATTGTGGACGGGAGGGGGGATGAGTTGGGAGGAAGAAAGAAGGTGATAATGAAAAGACGACTCGACATGAAGCTCGCGTTCAGGTTAAAGGAAGTTATGGGAAGTATTTTTATAGACTGTGGAAGTAAATGTACCAAAAGAACTAGGACTGTAATATATGACGTTGTAATACAAAGGGTATAGGATCTATACACATCAAGGACATCTTTTAGACTAGCCTTCCTCAGAGATTTGTTGATGATGAACATGATGATAATTACAAACAATGACGAGGAATATGAAAACAGCGAAGATAGCGATGAATGGCAATTCTGTCGTCATTGTTGTCGTTGCTGCTCGTAATGGTGATAATAATCTTGCTGCTTATTTTGATGATAATGATGGTGATGATGATGATGACGCTGCTGCTGCTGCTGCTGATGATGATGATGATGATAAGGATGATTGCCCTGTTAACAATACTCACCACAGAATCAGGTGGAGTGACCGCTGGGCTGCCTGCTGCAGGGTTTATAACTGCTGAATGAAGGCCGGCATAAAATACATAGTAGCTCTTTACCACTGTGACACTGGGAATTAAAGAATGAATGAACGATACAGTAAAGAAAGAAAGAAAGAGAGAAAAAAGAAAGAAAGAAAGAAAGAAAGAAAGAGAGAAAAAAGAAAGAAAGAAAGATTTAAATGATGAACGGATGAATGAATGAATGCACAAACAGCTAATGAATGAATGAATGAATGAATGAATGAATGAATGAATGAATGAAGGAGTAAAAATCGACACGCATCTGCAGGGATTGCCTAATGCACCAACCTCATCTACCTCCTCCTTCTGATCATCAGCAGCATAATAACCATAACCGCCATCTCCCTCATCATCATCATCATCATCGTCATCGTCATCATCATTGCCATTTTCAGATTTTTACCAACATTTCTGCTGACTGCAACACCACGACATTAACAATAGTGACAAAACAATCGGACCATACCGTAAATACATCAAAACTGCCACCCTCTCTCCATGGTCACCATCACCATCACTACTACTGTCATCATCATCATCATCATCACCATCACTACCATCACCACCACTATCATTATCACCATCACTACACTGACATCCATCACTATCACCAATTCCATTATCACCATCACCACCACTGACATCCTCCACCACCACCAACAACAACACTATCACCACCATCATCACCACTGTCATCACCGCCACCACCACCAGCATCACCACCACCAACATCACTATCACCACTACCACCATCATCATAACCACCACCACCTCCACCACCACTACCGCCACACCACAAACCACAGGTCATCACCTACTCAAATATCACTGGTCCCACATTGACATTCGGTGCAACCCACGTCATCTCCACCTTTGGCACAGTGTTATTGTGTGTATGTGTCACCATGTTCTGTAGAACAGAAGAGACAGATTATTTATCCATGGACAGGATACTGAAACAGATACACATAGAACCTCATCAACGTCATCATCATCATCATCATTTTCATCGTCATGGTTGGACCATATCAGTATGGTTCTGACCAGGCACTATACAAAACTTTTTGAAAGATCTACGATGAATTTACTAAAAACAAACAGGTTTCGTGTGTGAACTTTTCTCCACGACTGATCACCATCACCACCGTCATCAGTGTCAACAAAACATTAACACAGTCAACGTATAGTATCACAAACAACAAAGAACACATTAAAGACGAAGCTGGCACCACAAACACTGGAAGTTGTAAGGAACTATGAGAACGATGAAGAAAAAAACAACTATGCAGTGTAAAATAAACATTTGTGATACTGTAATTCAGTGAGACGACAGTAGCTTTAAGAAACAGAAGCTTCAAAATCCGGATCAGCAACTTCAGCAATAACAACATCCTCAGGCATCATCTACCAGCGACCGTCTCCATCGCCACAACAACTGTTACAACCAACAGCATATTCGCCATTTCTGCTACTATGGCAATCACTACCACAATATGTTACTGCAGCTGCACCATAGCCATCACTAGTCATCTATCGATACTGCCCGCCCTAATCTTCCAGCGTTACCCGAAATAACACCTCCTCCTTCCACAGCAGCACCGCTACCATCATCACCACCACCGCTACCACCTCAACCACCACCACCACTCACCCTTAATCCTCCAGTACAGTTGATGTACATCAGTTTGTCTGTAGGTACCAGATCTTCATAGCTCCCTAGGATTTCTTCTGTGTTGATCTCAGTCCTACGGGCTCGTACCTGGACACCCTTGAAGAACTCACCACGAGGGGAGGAGACAGTCACTGGATGGAGAGAAAGGAAATGATAGGAGGAGTAAACAAAAATAGAACTCCACAAATCTCATTACTCAAACTCTGCCACAATGAAACTTTTTATGAAACTTGCTAAAAATATTTAAACATAACTCTAAACTTTTTGGCACTAGCCTGGAGCCATGAATGGTTACATTCAACAGATCGCAGAAATAGACGAATGAGCATCATCATCATCATCATCATCATCATCATCATCATCATCACCATCATCGTCAACTTCTGTAACAATTTCGCTAACAATTTAAACCACCACAACCACCACCACCACCACTACCGACAACAACAACAACAACAGCAACAAGTCAACCGCACCAAAGAAACATCAAATGTTTCTTATACTAATTAATCAAGCCTTGACAACAATTACTCACCTCTGACCCTTGACCCCGGTAAGTAGGTCAGTGTGTCAATGGTGACTTGGAACACACCCTGCTCGAGCTGTGTCTGTGTGCCCATGTGTTTGGGGAACATAGTCAAACAGGTGTCAGATGGAGCACCATATGGGTAGGACAACACACCATGCTGAGCTGAGGAGAGGGACAGAAAGAGTTTTTATGAACGACTGTCAGCACGCCCTCAAAGATGACGACCTTTACATTTCATACTATAGTACTGTACTATAATGTAGTACAAGACTTACACCCCATTTTACAAATGGGCAGGCAGACAACGCACCAGCGGTGGAAGAATAGGCTACCTAGCGCATCGAAAGGCATCATAGACGAATGCATTAGACTCCGTGAAAAAGTTGGACGATTGGCGAATCGGGCGGATTGAAAAAGATCTATCGGAGATTGTATTTCGTTGCTATACAATTTCTTTTTTTAAAAAAAAAGGTTAATAAAATAAAGAGGACTAATGTGTATAGTAACCTTTCGTGTATATTGCTACGAATTTAGGTGAAAACTGCATGTTTTTTTGTTACGTAGTTCTCAAGAAATCTGTGACACAAATTTGGCTGAAGAGTTTTATTAATATAGATTTCTTAATTAGTCAACTTCGGTGAAACCTACTTCCGCTTTAAGAGGATCAACCACCTTTCTGCTTGAATACTGTTTTGCTCACTGCCCTTTCCTAATTCAGTGTATTTTGCACGCACAAAATTGTGCACCAAAAAGTGCTACATTGTGCTTTTTTGTTATCTAGTGGGTGGTGAACTTAGGAAAATTTTATCTTAAAATTCAGTTGTTGGTTCACCACTAATTTTACACAAGTATCTCAAACAGTAAAGCACATACTTACAGAGGTTGTTCATAAAAAAAATATTAATTCTCATTATAGCACATCAAAACTGCAAAACTCGGCTGTTTCTAAAACGCATATTAGCACTGAAGCCATTCTCCCCAATCCCCACCCCCCACCTCATCGGTGCACTGTATGGTTCCTGTCATAAAAAAAAAAATCAAATTCAAATATTTGTGAACCAGTTGCTCCAGGTTCTTTGCTAATGCATTATTCTCTGAGTTGGCCCAGACTGTTTGAATTTAATACATTAATATAGTATAATAATACCTGTTCAATCTGCTTCAAATCAGTATGTGTCCCAGCATGTTGGTCGTCTAGATCTCGGACAAATCTAGATCAGTAATGCGTCATTAAAGAAAAAAAACAAAGTAGATACAGGACGGTGATTATACCCAGGGAAGCGCCTCTTCCCCTCTCTTCTTCCCCACCCCACCCTCCTTTCCCAAAGCAAGAGAATGAGGAAAAACGGGATGAAGAGAATAGGAAAGAAAAGGAGGTTTGCTGCGTGAGGGCTCCGGCCGTTTTGAGGGAATGGGATGCAAAAAAGGTAAATACCACCCTGAAGGTGGAAGGATTAGTCTAAGGCAAAATGTAATGAAATGGATCGAAGAGAAACACGAGGAAGATATTGAAAGAGAGAAGGAGGAAGCGAGAAGGTGACAAGGAGGGAAGAAGAATTGAGGAGAAGTTACATTGTGAGAGAGAAGAGAATAAGAGAACTGAAGCAAGGACAGGAGGTAAGGGAAAGAAGAAACAGGGTCGGATATCGGTCACTGCCCCGCCAGTTTCACATTAAATCAAATCCTTGATTGTATTTGCTCATGAATCAAATGGCTGCAAAAAAAATAAATAAATAAATATTCAGCATGCACACGTTAATTCAACGCGCGGAGTAGTTAAAAAGTACAATTTAAAAAAGCTACGAACTGAAGCAGAGAAAGAAAGATGAACTTCATCGACCCTGGGCTTGGCATGGGAGATGTACAAACATACACGTAGTGACACTATAGATCTGTATCTAATAATGATAACACGGCTTTTAGTAAAGCTTTAATGTTTCGTATCTAGGCAAAGTTATCCACCCCTTCCTCACTTGACGTCACATGTCATTACACTACCAGGGACATCCGTTCTACGAATGAGACAGTTAGTGACTAAACTGAGATTGTTTGCTACGTGAAAGTCCTTCAATTACCATCACTGTGGTGCAGTGGCCGATCTTATGCCTCGATTTTTTCTATTATGATTGCTGTATATTATTATATACCAGCTACTTCACATGTGGGTAGTTCTACAAAGCTGTTAATTCCGCGGCTCAATATTTATAATGAGGAAGCCGGTTTCGGGTTGAGGTTATAGACTCCTAATTGAATGAAAATAAGGTTTGATCATATGTCTTAGGAAGACAGTGAAAAATGCAGAATTTGCCCTAAAATTATGAACCTGCCTGTGAATTATTTCTGATTCTCTCCTGATTTTGTAAATTAAACCTGAAGTTTGGGTTATTTACTTCGGTTTCGGTGTGGCCTTCTGTGCTGAGCACTTGTCGTTGAGGAAACTAGTTAGCTTGTAGCCTTTCGATGTATCGGTTCGTAGCTGGAAAACGAAATGACGTTATTTTAAACATCATTATTAATAAGCTCATTGAATGCTGCAAACTAGTCAAGAAGACTTAGAGTCTGGAAATTCTTGAAAGTGACCATAAGGAAAACAGTCTATTGGCTCAAGGAGACAAAATGGATTAGGCTTCTGTAACCTTGAAAGGAGTGGTCAGTTCTTGTAATGTACAGTAGAGCTGAATAATCATTGTTTGTTCGATACTTAGGCATGGATCAGAAATGTCGGGGGAAACCCCATCCATTCCTCCCCCTCCCACCTCTCGCCCCCGCATTTTTTTTCTGGATCCGCTTCCATGATCATTATCAACCAGAGGCGTGCCTACTATATGTGCACAACAGCGAAAATGCCAATGAAATGCGTTATTAACAAAGCAGGAAGTAGTGTACAGAGTTCACTGACCTATTACTCAACATGCACACAACTATAGAGAGAGTCTGTGTTTTACGGCGTGTCAGCACGATTACGGCTATATTACGCCTGTAACATGCACACAACTGCTCAGCCAGTTAAGTTAATATATCTGCTCTTATACCGAATGCCGAGCAAGATCAATGAATTGTAACAGAGAGAGATACCGCGTTCATTTCTGCCATCAGCTGTTCATATGCTATGATATAGTGTGCGTGCATGTGCATGGTGTATGGGTATGTGTGTGTGTGTGTGTGTGTGTGTGTGTGTGTGTGTGTGTGTGTGTGTGTGTGTGTATGTGTGTGTGTGTGTATGTGTGTGTGTGTGTGTGAATTTTATGGTTGGTCACTTAACCTTTCAGTGCCACTTTCAATGTTCCAGACTGGGCAATTGATGTTGACTTTATACTCTGTGTGTGTGTGTGTGTGTGTGTGTGTGTGTGTGTGTGTGTGTGTGTGTGTGTTGTGTGTGTGTGTGTGTGTGTGTGTGTGTGTGCTGGACTGAGTTTAAGATATTAAATTGTTAATCTGTGTTTTATGTATAAAGGTAAACAAGACAATGTGCCATTAAAGACAATAAAACCCTTATCTTATTCTCTCATATCATATCATTAGCTATAATAGTGCATTAGTCATGCACGTTATCTTACGTACATCATGACCACATGCTCGGCCATCGTAAACGTGAAACAAAGAAAGACAAACAAATCACAAAAGATGCTGGCAAAAAACAAAAAAAACCAAAAAAAAACCCCCACTTATGCTCGTCAGTGACTTAGGAACACATGTGACATTTTACAACATGTGTAATATGGAGGCCTTGTTTAAAGTCCTGCTATCACCAAAAAACTGGATTTGGATTACAAGTAACCTCCCAACACAACGATCCTGGTTGGCTCCTATTAGTGCAGACACCTGCGCTTCTCAAAAACAATTAACACAATAATTTGCACAGAAATTTAACCTTCTCTATCTTAGCATCTGGTTTATTGTCTGGCATTGTCTAGTTTACATGATAGCCGACAGTGTGCGCCTTTGAAAAATTAAGAAACTTAGGAGCAAAGCTAAATTTTCTTGCGACTCTTGTAAAATTGTTTGTGACTCTGGCACATGCGGTCTTTTTCAGTAAAATGGCAGAACATCGATCATGGACATGCTCTGTCAATGATCTGCCGGTTACTTCCTAACTCACGTGACCTCACTTCGAATCGAAAATACGTAGACGACTAAAATGAGGTTGGCTGCTACATGAAGACCCTTACATTACCATCACTGTGATGCAGTGGCAACGTATTGAACCAGCAGTAAAACTACCTCTTGCGTGCCAGCTCCACCTTCAAAACTATTATCTAAGGGTCGCCATACTCATATATCTATAAGGCTACGGAACTGTTTGAATGGAAGAGAAAACACGTTTAGTTAACGTAGCAAAGTATACCGAAATTGTCTTACAAAAAACTGCCGTAGGGAGAAAATATACTGTAATGAATGAAAGTAAGAATAGCTGCTAGGCATGAATGATGACTTGCCTAGGTGAGTGTTCTGTGTAGACTGTACTGTGTAAAATGTAAAATGTAAACGTATATTTGTTAGAAGCTGTCATAATGGTTTATAAACTGTTTATGTCCAGGCGAATATTGCCAAATGAACAGGACACTACTGGATGTCCCGGTGACCATTAAAGCCAGCTAGAAAGGCATTAAATGGTCTGGTCTACCAATGTAACTGTCACTGAAACTTTAAAGAGATACACCGGCTCTGCTAATTGTCTGCCCATAAAATAATTATGATGGACCGTTGTCCTGGCAAATAACAAGCTCATGTGTCATGTTGTGGGGGAGGGAGGGGTAAGAAGGAGGAGGAGGGGGAGGAGCAGATCTCCGTGACATTAACAGGTGGCATGTTTTCCCCTAATTGGAACACGATTAGCGGCCCCCTGACCTGCAAAGACATAGTCTAGTAATAGTACAAACGACCGTGTTGTATGTAGGAAGAGGGCGAAGGGACACAGGGCTGTACCTGCAGCACCAACGCAATTCCAGAGCTCTGTGTGTGCAAAAGGG
>JAWQUT010000505.1:307883-336158 GCA_033807755.1 Ellobium chinense
CCCATTGCTGCTCCACTGACTTGGACCCAAACGTGGATAGTGGAACGTTACACTGACTAACATGTTTGGTAACGAAACTTTTGAAATATATAGGTTATCCTGACGTGGGAATCAAGAATGAAGTGGCAAAGCCATGCTGGCTCTCATGTCTATACTAATCTCAAATTCAAGGTGTGGAATATAATTAGAGGCAAATTCAGACGTGATTTCATAACATCACCCATGTTGCGAATAAGGTCACATCTCACACAACATGCCAAAGGCAGATTGTTATACCATTTGTTCAGGATCTCAGGCATGTTCTAGTGCTGGAATCAGGACTTACGTAAGAACAAAGAAGTAAAAAAAAATAACACAAACCATCTGGGGTACGACCAGGATCCAGCCTCTTAATATCCCATATTTAAGATCCGGGTTGTATCCCTTAAACATTTTTTTTTCTTTATAAAATAATCTTATGAACACTTCGGCTGCAACATTTTTTTTTCAGTTTTGAAAAAAAGAATTAGTCTATTGGTCCACCGAAAAAAAAGTGCTTACTCGAATGTAGTATAATTATATGACCCTTAACAACATTAGAGAAATCATATTTTCAATATGGCACATCTGGAATGCAGTATTAATCCTAAATGCTTATGCACATGTCGCATTTTTTGTAGTAATTTCTATTTCGCATATCTCCCAGCAAAAACAGTCATTGAAGCCAGTACCCAGGGCCACGCTTGTAGATCAGATTTCTGTGGTGTCGCGAAAGGGGCCGTTCTTGCATTTTATGGGTGGTCCTTAGCATAGGAAGTATCAGAGGTACGTTTTTGGTTGGTGAACGTCCGTCACTGTGAGGAAGGTGCACACCTACTACTAGAAATGTGTCAGAAATGTAACGTCTTTTGCCATCACCATAACAGAGAGCTCGGCAATACGTTTTCAATACTATTAGAGGAACACCTTATCAACTTCCTAATGTAGGAAGAGGATGTGGCGAGAATCAACTGTGGTATATATGCTAATGAATAAGGCACAAATATGAGTATAGCAAACACTACTAGCAAGTCAGTGCAATATTTTCTTGCTCTTCCGCGTTAGTCGCAGCAAACTTGGCTCGGCCAGGGACTTAAACTTCCTTTGTTAAGGACGGGCCCATTTACGACGTCAGAGGGACCAAAGAAACGCAGCGCTGGTGATTACCTAATCTCTCTGGTTTCTAGAAAACAAACCATATAAAAATAGACTAGCTTCTTATCACTATTAAATATATTGCGTATGTTGCGGTATATCTTGATCTGCTTCTATTAATAGTCTTACGCGCTCATCGAAGGAGACAACCCTGGATCTTCTCCATTGTTACACTATGATTTATGAGTTGCTTCCCATTAACACTTACAAAAGAATATGATCATGATCTCAGTTTTGATCCTGGATTCCGGAAGAAGGCCGTTGAGTTGTGTCATGGCAGCATTAACATTATGGTTGATAACACATAAATTAAAAGAGAGATTATTTTACAAGACAGAATTGTCGTGAGTTCATTACACACAGCATTTTAGTGTAACAATGCACATAGAGTCCCTTAAGTAATGCCCCGTGTCTATAGCAATATAAGATGTCATAGAGAGTGAACTTCTGTGTAGAACAAAACCATCGAGGGCCATCAGAGGAAAAGTTCCGTGGCACAATGTTTTTGTCAACGGTTACTATATCTTTAGTACTAACCATCACCATCGGCATCACCATAATCGTCATTACCTTTGGCTTATAGCTTCAACCACCACCATCACCACTACTCTCAGCTCCACCTCCTCCTCCATCATCACTTCCACCACCACCACACCCCCGCCTCCACCTCAACCACCACCACCTCTACCACCACCTTCATCTCTGCCTCCACCACTACTACCACTATCACTATCACCACTACCACCTCCACCTCCACCTCGACCATAACCACCACTATCACCATCTCCCCTTCACTTATACTTTCACCACCACCTCCAGCTCTGCCTTCACCACAACCACTACCATCAGACCAACTCCATCACCATCGGTACCTCCATCTTCACTACTTCCACCATCACCTCCACCCACCATCTCCAGCTCCACCACCATTACTATCATCACCACCACTACCACTACTTCCACCACCATTACCACCCCTTCCACCACCACTTCCACCTACACCGCACTACTGCCACCAGCATATAGCAAAAACGAAAGCATCAGCAACAATAACAAGAAAGACGAGTATAGCAAATATGACAGTTGACATCGTGTTATCAGATCTGCTGAAGATGGCTAAGATAAAAAAAATAGCCTACGTTTACAAAATACAACAGGGAATAGATTTGCATGACTGTACAGCGAATTTCTGATAGGACGGAGCATTGGCCTGTTTGCGACAAACAAAACCGTGGTCCAACCTTTTGTCATTATAGTCTGACCAAAGGAAGCAATGCAACTATTGTTTCAGCGAATTCAAAACAACAATTGTCTGCGAAGAGGTTACATGTAGGGCTGCGATGAAGAATTAAGTTTTAAATAAATAATGCTCCCTAAACAGACAAAAAAATCCACCATGCAGCTCTGCATTGATGAAAAGGGTGGCATGTCAGTTTTCATGGATGTAGGTGGTTTTGGAATGAAATGCATGGGCATTTCATTAACTCTACTCCTTGGCTTTATTATGAAGTGATTGTAGTATAATGATTACCATTACGGTCAAACATTCATAGGTAAGTGAGAGAGTATATTTATCGTCTAAACAGTCCATGTTAGGGACTTAGTGCGAGTGTGTATATCGACTGTTCAAGCCAGGTATAAAACAGTAAAATATTCACAGGTAAGTGAACTTGTTTATTTTTAGTCCTTACAGAACTAAATTACATAGTCAACATTGTGACATTTATTATACAATGAGAAGACGCCTTCATAATGTTCACAACAAGCAACCGTAAGCAGCAGTCCAGTCCTTGTTTGCAGGCTGATACAAGGGTGCATACATGAGATATTATATCTGAGAACTTGCGCATTAACGATGGGATAATATCTTACCATTAATGCATCGGTGCTGAATGCACCTTCAGTAGCGTTCGGCATGCAGAATTAATGTTATTCTTACGATGGTAAGAGATCCCATCGTGAATGCCCAAATTCTCAATTATTACAGCATTTTGCTGTAGTAAATAGATCTGATATCAAGTTGTCTGTGGGGTGCACAATATTGCTTCTTATTGCAGTGGAGTAGTTCATTGTAGCTTAGTAATACTGTAGAAGTCTCGTTGTCCCTCAGCTCCCAGTGGGTAGAAGTAGGGGGGGATTACACGTCAGTCATTACTTGTATCTTCCTGTGAATGCAATGTAAGCAACAGAAAATATTATGTCGGCTCAAAGTAAATTTGTAGTTAAACTTCGAGTTAGATAAAAATGTTACACTGGGCAAACCACTCTTCTTCTGACGCTTCGAGATTGATATCAAAAAATATAGCTGTTCATACCTGTTACAGTGACAGAATTTCCCCGGCCCTCCGCTCCCATTTGTTACTTGAAAAAAAAACAACCCAACCAACCAGCCAGCCAGCCAACCAACCAATCAGCCAGCCAGCCAGCCACCTAGCCAGTCAGGAACTAACCAGCCAGCCGGCCTGCTAACCAACCAACCAACCAACCAACCAACCAACCAACCAACCAATCAACCAACCAGCCAGCCAGCCAGCCAGCCAGCCAGCCAGCCAGCCAACCAACCAACCTACCAACCAACCAACCAAACCATTCACATTGAATTGAACTAGTCTTAAAAACCTAATCCTCAAATGAAACAGTAGGCGGCTGTGGGAATTAGGTGCAGGACGGTAACTATCTGCTCAGCTGTGCCACGGAATCTAAGAAAATTTTGATGCCAGATGGAGTCCCAATATCTTTTGCTCTGTAAAAAGAGATATCTTAGAGCCTCACAAATCCTCATGCCACATGCCCATCATTTTGAGTTTTACGAGGTATTCAAGACCTCATGTCAGATGAGTCTAGATGGTTTTGTTCAGCAAATGGAGACACCTTAGCGGCGTGAAAATCCTCAGAAGACATGTCCATCCTTTTGAGCTTCTGAGGTATTCAAGACACCAAGAAATTCCCCAAACCACCGAGGCAGAAGTTTCCTGAAAAAAAACAACAACCGGGAAGTTCATATAGAAAAAGTTGTTTTATTTTTTTTAATTTGAGATGTTTGAAAAGAAGTACTTAAGCCTTCGAGTTCAGACTCCATCCATTCTGGAATTTGGAAGGGAAAAGGGGCATGGTACACCTTCGGTACTGAAGACCCTTGTTACCTGCTCTGAATTTTGCCTTGAATCCAATCCTCTGGACTGTACCGTCAGAGATGAACTCAATTCTGAGAGAGTTGGCCACTGAGATCACAGGCTCAGGCACTATGTAGCCACAGAATTCACCATGGACCCTCCAGTGAGTGTCCACCTCGCTACTTATACGGACGTAATCAAACCTGCAGCTTCGCTGTGGAAAGTCAGTTAAATCACGTGTTTAGGATAGCAAAAGACATGACGTTTTATAGAAAGAAAAGGCCATAATCGTCATAATCACAATTTCACAAGGCTACGTCTGTGCGGTCTCTGCAATTTCACAAAATGGGAAAGCATATCCCTTCCTTGTTTTCCGTGAGAGTCCTTTTGCAAAGGTTACGCTTTCGGTTGGTACGCACCACTCACAGTGATGAAGGGTGCACATCTGCTGGAGATTTGTTAGAAATGATATGTCGCATTTTGTTCAAACCCGGGAGAAAAATCTCGGCAATATAGCCGCTATCATCCACCAATGTCCACGATTTTACAGTTGTTGGTGAAACGTCATATCAAAGCCTTGAGTCTGTTATGAGTGTGGCAAACATCAACGGTGGCCTGTATGCAAATGAATGAGGCGAAGAAATAAGTATAGCAAACACCGCTTGCAAGTCAGTGAATAGTTTCCTGTTTCTTCCGCAGCCATCTTGGCTTGCCTAGAGGCTGATACATCCGTTGCTAAGGAAGGGGTGTGGCTTCACATTCTGTCATATTGTAGGAACCAAATATTGTCATTGATCACTAAAAATAGCCCAGTTTTCAAATCGTTTATAAGTCCTCTAAGAAATAGAGGCGTTCTGCTTATGACTTTGACGAAATGAAATCCGCGACCTTAAATGGCAAAGTAAAACTAACGTGTGCTACGATATATAACATAAAAGACAAGAATCGATAGAGCCACATTCATAACAGTCTTGACGTAAATGCACTCAGTGAAATTGCCATGAAAAGTGCTCACCATATCGCTCTCTACGTCAAAGCGAATGAAGGTGACCTTGATTTTGTATCCCTCTTCTGCGCGTATGTGCCACACACATTTCTTGTTGGGTGGGTACAGGTCAGGGTAGGAAGGGGAGGTGATTCTCCCTCTCCGGGCAACGATGTAACCTCCACATTCCTCTGTCAAACAAGACCAGATAAGAGTCTTTTAGTTTTATTGGACCATTCTTAATGAGGTACAGTATTACCGGAAGGACTCTGGAAGGGGGAGGATGGGTCATAATATGTTAGCCAATATAAAATACCACATTGCTGGTCATAGAAATTTGCCCTGAAGTTTAATCCCACTTCGAAAAGTATGCATAAGTTTTGAGTTTACAAACAAACAAACAAACAAACAAACAAACAAACAAACAAACAAACAAACAAGCAAATGAACGAGCGAACGAACGAACAAGCAAATGAACGAACGAACGAACAAGCAAACAAAGAAACAAAGATACAAACAAACAAACAAACAAACAAACAAACAATCAATCAAACAAACAAAATAAGGCTGTATGCCCCGGTAAAATATATGTCCATTTCGGCAATTCCCGGTTGTCATTTTGCAGAAATTTACAAAACACCAACACGTTGTATGTTTTCATAACGAAAATTCTTGATTAATTATGGCACAATTTCACGTTGAGGACTACCGAGAATTTATTTATGAAGAGCAATTTATTTCAAAGCTAAGTAATAATAGTGGAAGCACTCGCTTACAACCAGTAAAAATAAGCGGTATTTTTATGCAGCACTAGATTTTTAAAAAAATAAATCATCTTAATTTTGGGCTAAAAGTAAAAATTAAATGAAAATTACGGAATTCTTGTTAGCGCTGTTCTATGGACTGATCCCATCCTCGGTATAGGTATGAAGATGGCAATATTTTTTTTGCATTGGTAGCTATATAAGGTTTTACACCCTTCATTACTTATCCAGGGATTCCATGCCAAAATGCTTTCCAAATATGTTATTTAACTCCTCCTCCGTATTTTGAAAAAAAAAAAAAACCCAGAAAAATGCACCCAAAGCAATTAGATTTTGAGAACTTAGGCAGTGAGTCAGGATACCTATTTTTTAGACAGCTGTACCTAGCATAAAAGTTATGCAACTTAAACAGTCCCTTTAAACAGAAAACTGACCATGAGGAGGGGGGGGGGCAAGGAGTTGGATTTGAATTTTTAAGGCTTAGAAGGGTGCAATACATTTGTAGACTGAGAATAGGAGAGGTTTAGCCACTCAGGTATAGACTGTGTAGTTGTTGCTAGATGGATGAGGCTGCCCTGTTTACTGCGTGAAAGGGCCTAAAATATCAGGTAGCTTGATTCACTGCCTAATTTCTCAAAATGTAATTAGTTTAGGGGCACTTTTCTATGTGTCAAAATTTGAAGTAAGAGTTAAACAAAATATGTAGAAAGTATTTGTTATTTAACCCCTGGATAAGTTAAGGAGAGGTCTACAACCTTATCTAGCCAACAATGAACAAAAAAAAACAACCATTGGCATCTTCATATCTCTATGGATGGTTGGCAGGTCTGGAAATGTAATGACGTAGTTTAGTAGACACATCTTAGGGTCACGTGGTTTAGGTGACACTGACAGTGGGATGCGGTATTTCGTGTAAGCAATCTCATACTGGGTTAAGGAAGGATTTTCACTATTGCGTGGCTGAAAAATGTGTATCTATCGTCTGCCTTTTAAAAACCACGTTGCGTGTACTTAAATACCCGAGAGTAAATTGCCCCTACCCTTCTACTCTCCAATTTACAAATACACTACGTCATAAAGTACTCACTGTCACATCTCTTCCCATCTGAATGCAGCTCATAACCAATCTTGCAGGTACAATGGTAACTGCCCACAGTATTCACACACACATGCTCACAGCCATGGTGATCGGTCTGGCATTCATCATATTCTGTAAGAAGAGCAGGTTTACTGTAATGAACAAGACAAAGCGATAGATGCTATGTCCCTGCATATCTTTGTAAAGCTAAGGGCAGGGTTGAGTGGAACTGAGATAATATGAATACTGTTTGTGAGCTTAAGTTCAGCTCAAATAGATTTGATTTGAGTTTAATAGCGGTTTTGGATGAACTGATCTGGATCTGAACTGTAGCAGATTTGGGTCCTTGATCTGAACTTTTAAAAGTTCTATCTAAATTTCTGTGCAGTTTACAGTTACTTCGAAATTAGAACCAGATGTCAATTTCTAAAACTGAAGTGAATTGTTCTGATCTGAACTACTTCTCAGGTTTCAAAGAACTGAGCTAAACTTGATCTCAGGGCTCTTTCCCATAGTGACCTGAACTTGATCTGAACTGACTTTTTTTGGGGTGGGGGGCGGGCTTGCTCAAGCCTGGCCGAGAGGTGGAGTTCATGTAACGCTTACAGCACTTTCTAACAAAGCCACCTATTCTACACAAAAGAAATCTGTCATGCCATCGTTTTCGTTTATGCCGAGTTGCATGGCGGACTTATTTTTATTTTTTTCCATCTTGGCAGGCAATGTATTTATAAAATCTGATCCCTCTTCGTAAATCTTCGTGTAATCTCCAGTTATTAATTTGAATTTACTGAAACAGTCGTTGCATTGCTTCAATTGTTCAGAGTTCATGGGTCAAAGGTCGTGCCGCGCTTTGTTGTTTGTAGTCAATAGGCTGTGCCCAGTCCAATCAGAACTTCTCTGTTCAGGCATGCAAAGAATGCGAAAGAATGGCTGTTGATATAAGTTGATATAATAGTGCCCGTTGCCGATTTTAGCGGACACTCTTCCTCAGACATACAAATACATATCATAATGGAAAGTACGAATCGGTTATACCCTGGACATCTCCTCACAGCTTTCAATTTTTTTTCAAATCCATTGTCTGAAAAAAAAAAAAGTAAAACTAATGCGGGATCCAACACTTCGGAATTCGCGAACTCAGATGGTTAGTGGTGCACCGGCGGATTATTTCTAAACGTTATTCTATTTTTTTTTTATATGACTTCTCATAAAAGATACGATATTACAAGGAACCTCACCTTGGACGAAGGATGCCGAAAACCCGGCTTTCTGAATATCGCTATCACTCATAAACTTCACATACAGATGGCGACCAGTCGACGCTATGTCTTCTGGAAAATGGAAACCGCAGAACTTTCCAACCAAGGGAGATGACTCAGTTGGTCCATCTCGCACCTCCAAATGGTCGTATGAGCAAGTGTCATGGTTTTCCACCTGGATAGAACGACAAAAGAAAAACAAAACAAAACACTTTTCGATGGCATGAATTCACTATTCTTGAAGTGTAGAAATTTGTAAACGCTTAAATCGAATTTTGACACTTCTGAAATGCACACTCTAGACTGCTGGCCTCACAGATGAATGTAATGAGGTGTGGCAAACTTGTACATGTAAATCTCTATTTACTATTCATCTCTGATGATGACGTCTTTCATCAAGGGAAATTACTTTTTTGAAAGTCTCGGAACAGAGCATCCCCTTTAGGGATATTATACCTACCACAGTCAAAAACCATAAATGATGTATTTTTCTCTGATGACCTTCTGTTTCTTTCAAATTTGCGACATCTTGTCATTACTATCATTTTCTTCCGATGCCTGGTGATGATCTCTGCAAATTTCTCATTGGAAGCCTTATACAATCTTAAATAGATCTGGGATACGCATTCTGCTCCCATGTGTTATCTCTAGAGAAGCATTGCCGAATGGTTGCAGTGTTGCACTCAAGATCTAAAGGTCTTGGGCTCGATTGCCGACTACGGTCGTATTGTTAGTGCCTTGTAAGTGTCTCATCCACATTTTCCTCTGCCAACCCGTCTGTAAAATGGGTATCTGGCTATAGGTAGTGAAAGATATTGTTAGAATGCTAATGATCAGCCCCTCCAAATGGCAGCGGCACTGTATATTCTACAGGGAGTTGAGAAAGTGTTAGAATGATGTGCTGCTGGGGTAATAATTGTATTAAGTTTCGTGAGTGGACATCAGCATGGATACGAGACTTAACTGCATTATTATTACTATTATTATATTATCAATATTATTATTCCCGCAGGGTAGTGTGCAGAGCTAATATTATAGTTAAAAATTTGGAAGATAAAGCTCGGCCGCCGCCTATGGTTTCAGATTTGCTAATGGAAGTTTTAATACTTGGCCTTGTGCCGGAGTATTATAAGGCAAGAATCAAGGGTGGTATGTATACACTAATAAATGTGGCGAAGACATACGTATAGCAAACACCGCTCGCAGATCAGCGCACTCTTTTCTTGCTCTTCCGCATTAGTTGTAGCCATCTTTGCTTTCTTAAAGACTCACATTTCCGTTGTTTAGATTTTCCGAATGACCGCCCACCGAATTAAAGATCTACCCCTTTCGCTAATTTGCATTCACTGCGCGGATACCCGTGGGGACCACACATACATACCGTGGTCCCCAATTTGTACGGCTTGGCAGGGGCATAGCGTCCATGTAATCTGTCAGTCTGAGATTACCGATTTGTTGTCGTATACATTCAATGCAGTTTAAGTAATCTGAAATGTTTTGTAAAATTTTTCAAAAATCGTGCTCATGATATTTAACCTACAAGTCCTTTACAAGCATTGACACTACAACTTTGTTACGGTTAGCTAGTTATACTCGTCGATCTCAAAACCCATACACTATTTTACAGATTCAGCGCTCCCATATGCACTTTACATTGCATCTAAGGCTGTGTCACGAGAGAAACTACAGTATATACAAGAAAATAATTTGAGTTGTTTATATTAGATGAACCTTATTTATCTTCTTTTTCCCATTAATAATAATAATATAATAATAATAATAATAATAATAATGCGGTTCATAAGTCTCATATCCAGGCTAATACCCGCTCATGCGACTTCACACTATTATTACCCCGGCAGGCCTGATCACTCTAGGACTTTCTCGACTCCCTTGTAGAGTTTTGACTTGTTATTATATCCCGGTTTTACAGGCTAAGCCACATCTGCCTCATTGTTTTACATTGAGCTACAGGTTGAGAGCGGTCAATTTCGGAAAACCTCAAAAAAAACAACAACACAAAAATCGACTTAGACAAACGTGGAATGAGCGTAACTACAAGACTTACCTCAAAGGTGTCGAAATGGAGAACCACTGTGAAATTCTCTTTCATTGTTATGTTCCACACACACAGTCTGTTGGGAGGGTAACTGTGTGGATAGTTTGGACTCATAATGAAGCCTTGTTCTTTCATGATTACACCGCCACAGACAGCTGGAGAGAGAATACGAACGGGCAAGTTTTTCTAGACAGTAGTAGCAAGCAGGGTTGGGCAAGTTCACCAACACAAAAAAATAAAAGTTAGTTCAGATCAAGTTCAGTTCACTAAGGGAACAAAACCCCAAGACCATGTTTAGTTCAGATCTATGAAAACTGAGTAGTTTCCAGATCAGATCAGTTCCTCTTAGTCTTTAAAATCGGCACTCGGTTCTGATTTTCGAGGTAGATGTGAACTGAACTGAAATTTAGGTGGAAAATTAAAGTTCAGGTTAAGCACCCAAAATAACCACAGTCCAGATCTAAACAAGTTCGTCCAAAATAGCTTTTAAGGTCAGGTTAAATTCACGTGAACTAAACTTACGATAATGAACTGCGTTCATATGAACGCAGTTCAGCTCAACCCACATACTGTTGTAAGCGTGACATTGAGGGGGTAGTGCATGTACATTCGATTCCTCCTTGCCTATAAGGTTATATATAAGCTGTCATAGGTGGAGGTAGTTGTTTTTTCGCATGGGGTGGTTCCCTTCCCTGCAGATCAACGTGCAGTACTAGATCGTAGACTCTCCGAGAGGAGAATTGGCCTAAGGCACCAGGCGTCAGTATTTAGCAATGGACGACCTGCTCGGACTGCTGAGAACCGCCAAATTCACCAAGAGAACGAACTTTAGGGCATGACAGGGAACACAGAAGAAGAAGAAGAAGAAGATGAAGAAGGAGGAGCAGGAAGAGGAGAAGAGGACAAGGAGAAGGAGGAGGAGGAGGAGAAGAAGAAGAAGAAGAAGTAGAAGATAATGATGAAGGAGAAGAAGACGAAAACGAATAGGAAGAAGTAGAAGAAGACGAATACGAAGGACAAGAAGAAGAAGAAGAAGAAGAAGAAAAAGAAGAAGAAGAAGAAAAAGAAGAAGAAGAAGAAGAAGAAGACGAAGAAAAAGAAGAAGAAGAAGAAGAAGCAGAAGAAGAAGAAGACGAATATGAACAACAACAAACACAACAACAACAACAACAACAACAACAACAGCAACAACAACAACAACAACAACAGCAACAAGAAAACGTGATAAGGGTGTGGCTTGGACTACAGCAGTGGAGTGGCGGAATATAGGGACAGACAGACAGACAGACAGACAGACAGACAGACAGACAGACAGACAGACAGACAGAGAAAGGAAAGAAAGAGAGGGAATGGTTTAAAATGCAGAGAGGTGCACGGAAGATATTTGAAAGGCAGTTCATTACTAGAAACCTCTATAAGTCCTCATCAACCTCTTAGTTTTAAGACAGCGTCTTTTAACTTTGCACTGCGTGACAAAAGAATCATTCAGATCTAAGGCAAGAAAGCACGTACCTTCATAGCTAGCAGTAAAACCCTCACCCTCTCCATTGGCTGTCTTGTACTCCAACCACATGCGGTTACCTGTTGATTGGAGAGGGCCTGGTGGCTGCTCACCACAGAAACGACCTGAAAGCAATCGAAATGTTTAAAGGGGTTGACTACATGACATTTTTGTTGAATACGCACCAGCAAGCAATAGTTTGTAGCTACTGTCTACAATAAAGTAGGGAATGCCCGATTTTCATACATACAAGAGTGGTGCATTAATAAATACACACACTATTTAAAATGACAGAGTCACCGACACCATGTGTGACACCATGTGTGCATGGACAGTATTACTGACTGCCAATATCAAATTAAATCTGTGATAATAAGTGTTTTCTCTACAAGTGTGTTATCTAAATGGGAAAGGGACTCCTCATCAGTTGATTTGAAAAACTGATCTCAGACTCAATAACGACCGAAGTTCTTCGGTGTAAACCTCGGCTGGAATCTGTCATTTAAACAGAAACACTGACGAGGATCCCCTATCTCGTTATCTCAATTTACAAGTGTTCTAAGTCCCCTTATTATAATGTTGGGACTCTCCCAAGCTGCCTTTGCGTTAGTGTAAGGGACAGGAATAAGGAAAAGAAAGTAATCATGCGACCGTCCTGAAGAGAATTTGAGCATTAACAGTGGGATCACTTGCCATGGTAAGACTCGCATTAACTCTGCATGTTGAACGCTACCAATGCACAAATGTAATTCTTATGATGTGCAAGCACATTTGTGCATTGGAGCTTAACGCACCCCTAGCAGCGTTTAACATGTAGACTTAATGTAAGTGATTGATTGATTGATTGATTGATTGAGTGAGTGAGTGAGTGAGTGAGTGAGTGAGTGAGTGAGTGAGTGAGTGAATGAGTGAGTAAGTGAGTGAAAGAGACCGAGAGAGAGAGAGAGAGAAAGAGTGAAAGAGACCGAGAGAGAAATAAAAAGCAAGAGAGATAGATAGAGAGAGAGAGAGAGACAGAGAAAAGAAAGAGAGAACCATTACTTTAGCACTCACCCAGCAAAGGCGAACCAATAAAATGTCCATCCCGGACCTCAAGATAGTCTTCCTCACAGCTCTCTGTCTTGGGCACAACAAGGCTGGTTACATTAAGAGCAATAGTTTCCCCAAGGGTGACAGAAATCCGCCACTGGCAATGGGCGGGTACACCTTGTTCAGGCGTATAACCGAACACGTCAGAAGGATTTTGTAAGGTCTGTCCACAGCCTTGAAAAACAAGAAGACAGGAATGACTAAATCAAGTGCAGGCCTACACATTCGTTATACTCTCTACTTTTTCTTCCTCATTCTCCGTCACGAGTTCAAGTTTGCTCAGTAGGTAAAGGTTTTTGGCACCTTTATTAGAGGGGCAAATCGCTCACTGTGTACAACCCATTTAATCCGCTAGTATATAAAATCCCCCCTTTTTGAGACCTTGCCAGCCATATCAGGGTGCAGAAATATGTAAAAATGACCTGTGATCTACAGAAAGGATCCAATCTTAAAGTTTCAGGTGCAATTTGAGCCTTCTAGATTAAAAAAAAATAAAAGTGTGTAGGTCTATGTATTTGCGAGCGGTGAAAACCAGCCAAATGAAAAATTGGGGACCAAATCAGAATTCGAGGTGACCTTTTTCGAAAGAGATTTGTGAAAAATTTTGCGCCTTGACCTCCCTATTTCTTCCCGTTCAGAGATCGGGCAAAAGAAGTATTTTAATGCCCATGGAAAAAATTTCCCGAAATAACAGTGGTAATATTGTAGAATAACACAAAGTGTTGATAGGGCCAAAAGAAGAAAAAACAATCGGGTTCAAAGACCTCAAGTTGACGGTTTAAGATCCAAGAAAGTTCCCCAATAGCTTGAAACTGACTTCAGGTTACTGGAACTTGTTTTTTCTCTTCTTCTTTAAGCTCTGTAAACAAACTGTATTATTCTACAACATCTACATAGATTTCGGAATATTTCCTCCATGGAGATTAAAGTACTTATTTTGCCCTTTTAAGATGAAAAAAAAAGAGGTAAGGGTCAACACCTAAATTTTTCACAGATCTCTCTCAAAAATAGTCACCTCGAATTCTGACTAGGTCCTCAATTTTTCATTAGGTTGGTTTTGACTGCGTGTTAATACAGAGGCCTAACACACCATTTTTTTTTAATCAAGAAGGCTCAAAGTATACCTGAAACTTTAAAATTGAATGCTTTATTTGGATCACAGGTCATTTTACATATTTCTACATCCGAACACTACCTGACAGGGTCCCCTAAAAGGAGAATTTTACGTATTAACTGATTAACTGGGTTCTATAATATGAGTGATTTGGCCTTCTAATAAGTGCCTGAAACCTTGACTTTGGCTGTACTTACTGGGACAGCGGTAAAACTTATCACTATTAGGAGAGATGACGTTGCCAAAGTGTCTCATTGGCATCATGTTGAGTTTGGCTGTACTTACTGGGACAATGATACAACTTGTTGGTCTGTCGGATATCCCCTTTGCTCAGTGCTTCTCTCTGGCCAATGTTAGGTCTACTGGGCTGACCAGGCAGTCTATGAGCCACTATTGTGTCCTTGAAGGTACTGACTGAAAACTTGTTTCGAGAATAGTGCATTATGCTGTGGAGTAGAAAAGTAGGAATTCAGACCGTAAACTTGTTTCGAGAATAGAGCATTTGGCTGTGGAATACGAATTAATTCAGAGTGAAAATACATTTCAAGAATAATGCATTAGGCTGAGAAGTAACAAAGCGCGAATTCAGGCTGAAAACTCGTTTCGAGAATAATACATTACACTTGTGGAGTAGGAAAACGCGAATTCAGACAGATAAATCGTTTTGAGAATTGTGCATTATGCTATGCAGTAGAAATGTGATTAGAGCTTGTTTGTATTCTGCAGGAGTGTTAAGATCTGGAGAAAGTAATACTGACCTATTGAAACAGATTTGGATGGCAGACTCCCCGGGCTAGAACAAAACTTAAAGAAGTTAGAAAATAGGTGTGAGAAAAGAAGAAGAGGAAGCAGAAAAGAAGAAGAAGAGGAAGAAGAGGGAGGAGGAGGAGGAGAAGCAAGAGGAGGAGAAGGAAGAAGAGAAGAACGTCACTTGTACAATGTACAGTGGCCTTGTTATCGAACTAAGAAGAGCAGGAATAACGGTTAGAGTAATGGGTGTGGAAGGGGTATGGTGAGCACCACGGTCTACGACCTAGTCAAGTGTCTCGGAATACGAGGACGGGCGCGATCACGTACTCGGAAGGATCTGGCAGACTGCAGAAAAAGAGCTCAGCAAGGATATGAACCAAGCGTAGTGAACAGTGGAATGTTCCACAGTAAGTTTAAATATATCTAAAATGCTACTTCCGCTATGGGCTTCATGGTGGCAGAGACGATATGAAGCAAGGAAGTAAGGAACTGGAGGTTGTGGATTTAAATCTCTCTCCGAGGCGGAGAAAAAAAATCAACAGAAGGACAATTGGGAGTCATGACCCAAGTGTGGACCAGCCCCGTTAGAGTGTCAGGAAATAAAAGGGCCGAAACATTTGTTAGACGGGGGTATCTTTCTCTAAAGATCTTCTGCTGTCTCGCTCTCCGAGTAAGAGAGTTTCCTATATTTTCTAGTAAAGTGAACTTAAGCAGTTCCAGCATATATTACAAGAGAACCTATGCTCTCCATTTTTTGCTCCTACAACAAGTGTTTATGCCAAAAACATTTTCCTGCTAAGATTTTTCTGAAATCTTCGTCTCGGAAATCTGGTGATTTATAGTTGTGTGGTGGTATGGCACGAATATAGAAATTAAGAAACCGCTGAAATGGTCAAATATTAGACTAGAGATAGTTTTTTTTTTAAAAAAAACAATATCCGGGGTGAATTATCTGTTGTTACCAGCCATTCAGTTTTAAGTTTCATAACAAATGTCAAAACACAAAATTAGAATATGAGATTTGATTCTCCTTTTCATTCAAATTGCATCTAAAATGATTATATAGCTGAAAATACAAGTGTTGTAAAGATGCAAAAGTAACAGACAAGGAAAGAAAACATTTGAAAACCTCCACTTTTGTTCACCAGTTATCTCACCTGTCGTAATCGTATGGTTCTCCCAGTGCATCAATTTCTTCCTCCCCCCACTTCTTGAAATTGGACTCATGGCCTGAAGATTTTATGACAGGGAAGTCAGTTAAAGAGAAAATGCTGTTTACAGTAAAGCTCAATGACATAAAAGCTTCATGTGTATACTTTCATTAGGTGAAAACTTGACTTAATATTATTTGTTTGAAATGGCAGAGGTCACCCATGCAAGGGAAAATACAGATGAATGATTCAGCTAATATCTTCAGAAAACAAACCTCAAATTCATTTACATTTACTGACCATGTGACTATAAAATCAATGTCTTTGTGTACATAAGTGACTGTGCTCTGGATTTTTGCAACAAACAATAATTTAATGTTGTATAGCCCTATTTAACTTCAGAGCATGATCTCTCAGTTACTATATAAAGACATAAGCTTCATCTTGATTGGCTGCAAGACATATGTTAACCCTTTTTTCAGCTAACTCTATATTTATATAAATCTTCTTTCAGCCAGCTCTATGAGTTTGTTTACCCTTCATGTAGCCAGGTCTTTGGGTTTGTTAACCTTTCATTCTGCCAACTCTATTATTTGTTAATCCTTTATTCAGCCAATTCTAATAGTATGTTAACCCTTCCTCCAGCCAACTCTGTTATCATCCCAACACTTTACCCATCCAACTCCATATGTTAATCTCTTAGTCAGTCATCTTCATATGTTAACCTCTTATCCAGCCAATTCTATATGCTATCCCCTCATCCTGCTAACTCCATAATGTTAATCCTTCATTCAGCCAACTCCATATGTTAACCAGTCATCCAACCAACTCCATATATTATCCAGCCTCGATATGTTACTGCTTCATCCAGCCAGCTCCACATTAATTTTCAACCCGTCATCCAGCCAACTCCATTTGTTAACCTCATATCCAGTTAGTTCCATATGTTTACCCATCATCCAGCCATCTTCATTTGTTAACATCACATCCAGTTAGCTCCATATTTATGTTTATCATCCAGCCTTCTCCATTTGTTAACCTCATATCCAGTTAGTTCCACATGTTTACGCATCATCCAGCCTTCTCCATTTGTTAACCACATATCCAGTTAGCTCCATATTTATGTTTATCATCCAGCCAACTCTGTATGTTACCTGGTGCAATATTCTCGTCTTGAATCGTCACGTACTTGTCTCTGTCTGGCCTGGTGTGTTCGTGCCAAAACCCAATCGCGTGACCAAGCTCGTGGACGACAATGCCAAACTTGTCACAGTCCTTGCCTATAGAGACAGCTTGAGCACCGCTACTTCGCCTGCCCACGACAGAACAGCATCTGAAAACGACAGTGTGAAATGAAAACAAACGAGATAGCTGGATAAAACGGGCAAGAACGATTTGTAAAATTTTTCTAAGGTTAAGTAAACGTTTTTTTCCTTGTTGACTGCTTCGTCAAAACCAGATCTGGATATGTTTTAGGGAAAGTGAAGTTGAAATGCCTTTCTTCACTTTTTTTCACTCATTCAATCCAAGACTGGTGTTTAGTTTGCATTTTCTCAAAAGATGAGTTAATTTGAATTGTAAAGCAATGTACTGGAATTGTGATATTGAGTACTGATGAAGTATATCTCGATATTAAGTACTCATTTAATAGGCATACCTCGTTATTAAGTATGAATGTCGTAAACACCATTTCATTATTAATCTATTGTCTCATTGTTTAGATGAATCTCGATATTAGGCATCCCTCAATAAAAATTACTCTTTCCATGCTCCGAGAGCATGCATAATATTGAGGTTCCGTGAATAATACAAGGGTAAAGAGTATTTACCCTCACTCGTTTCGAGCGAAAATGAATTTACTTGGCTGCCAGATATCTCTGTTCTGTAGAAGGGTTGGGCAGAACTGAGATAATATGAACACAGTTCGTGAACTCAAGTTGTTCACCTAAACTTGATCGAGCTTAGTAGCTATTTTGGACGAATTGATCTGATTCTGAACTGTAGCTATTTTGAGTATTGGATCTGAACTTTAGTTTTTACCTAAATTTCACTTCAGTTCACATCTACCTCGCAAATTAGAACCGAGTGCCATTTTCAAAACCAAAAAGAACTGATCTGATCTGAAAACTACTCAAATTTTATGGAACTGATCTAAACACTATTTACATTTTGCTTAAACCGGACGTAAACTTTGTTGGAGTTGACTAATTAGGAACGGTCTGTTTGACATCCAGCGGCACAGTTTCATAGTCTTCCGGGACAATCGATTTATCCCCTCACCAAAAGAAAAACAAGCCAAAAACATAGCGCCAATATACTCAACCTTATCGACCTACCCACAATCCCGCCTTGTGAAGAAAATGTAATGTCTGTCTTCCGGATCACGGTCCTTGAATGTGATGCATGTGTTAAGTTCCCAGTGTTTCATGGCCATCCTGAATAGCGCTTTGTCGTCACCTGATCACACGGAAGAGAAAAAAAAACCAGATGGTTGTTTTATCCAATTGTACAAAGAAACAGGGGAAAGCAGTCAGCTGAACAATCATGTGGAAAGCCATAACTACGAAAACTTGAGCGAAAGGAATATTACGTGGACAGAAGCGGAGACGCTGGTAGGAGGTCGAGGTCGATGTTTATAGAGAAGGAGGAGGGCTAGATCTGTCACTGACACAAGGGAAACTAAGATAATAATAATAATAATAATAATAATAATAATAATAATAATAATAATAATAGTCATATTGCAGTCTACAAACCTCGTATCAAGGCTTATGCCCGCCCACGCGATTCACACTATTATTACCCCAGCAGGTCTGATCACTCCAGAACTTTTTCAACTCCCTGGGGAAGGCATACTGTGCAGCTGCCATTTACAGGGGCTGGTCACTAGCTTTCTGATAATAACTTCCACTGCCTATAGCCAGGTACCCATTCTACAGAAGGGAGGATTAAGGAAAATGTGAATCAAATGCTTTCCCAAGGCATTTACAACATGACCATGGCCAGGAATTGAACCCATGACCTTTAAATCTTGAAGCCAATGCCGTAAGCATTTGGCCACCCACCTCCTGTAATTAAAAAAAAAACGGCATCAGTCTCGGTGAATTAAATTCTTCTCAAAACAGTAAACAAAGCAAGATTATGAAATTTATTATACTTCTCACCTCGTGGGAGGTGCACATAAGGGAAGCTGTCCATTTGCCAGTATCATTCATTCCATCAACGACTGTTCGACCAATCAATACTATAGATCAGTATATAACAATTTTGTACAGAAGCCACTGTAATCTGTGCAAGGTGGAGATATTGTGCAGAAGAACGCCTTTAAATGAAAATAAATATAATTATGTTTTGCTCATGTCTTTATGTAATTAGACATTTTAAAGAGTTAAATTCTATTGTCTGTTGGTAGCCACGACCAGTGAAACCCTGGCTGTAAAGGGGTAGTTAACCAAACAAATAATAATAATAATAATAATAATAATAATAATTATTTTTACGATTATCATTATTATGTCTGAGCACGAAGATCTTTACCTGTAAAATTGGACTCTATGACAAAAGGTATGACGCCATGTTCCCATAAAATATCTTTCTGGGCTGTGGCGGCTCTTCGCTGCCTCGAGTTGGCCATGAATTCTTCTTCCTGGTCTGAAGTCAAAGCAGTTCCTTTCTGGAGAGCAGCAATTAAGAACTGTGGCATTACTTTACGTTTAGCCGATAGAAGCCTAAACACTAGAGAACTTGCTCATTAACGATGGCATCTCTTACTTTCTTTACATTCGTAGCGCAAGGCATCTCAGGTCCAGCCTCCTACTGACTGCGTGGTCACTGTCAAGGATAATGACCATTGCCGATAGGTCAGGTGACACAGGGGTGCAAAATTCTACCTACACGCTATGCGCTGTGCAGGGAGTTGCATTCAACTGCCAAATTCAAGCGAAGCGAGTGGATGGTAGAATATATTCTATCACCGCATTACCAGGGTGAATTCCTGGTGAAATGTATCCATAGAAGTGTTCAACAAGCCGGGTTAATGTAATTCTTACGATAATTAAAGATCCTATCGTTACAATGCATGTTCTCAAGTATTAAATGCCCAAAGTTGTGACTCAAAGAGGTCAACATTCCTGGCAACAACACCCAGGAAAAGAGTAAAATAAAACGCTTGACTGGCAATTTCATTACAATATTACCACTGACTATTAAAAAAAGGATCCAAAGCGCAACGACACAATATTACATGACAAGCTGGACACTGCCCGTACCGAAGAACATTTACACTTCGAATCTGCTTATTTACAAAGCCGTATTGGAGCCTATTTTTGTACTGTACCCATCTGCCATGTCAGGATTTTAGCGGACAGGACTGGATTTTGAAATGAACTTTGATGTGTTCAGTTCGGAGAGAAGAGTAGCCAATGAAAGAAGACAGACAATACGGAAGAGGCAGAAAGTTGGTAAATGAATTTGCACGACTGCTCAAATGCCAAAGATGCCTTTTTCCCATTTAGTTCAGTGCAATTACATAATTAACGTCATTTATGTCTTTTTCGAGAATTGGAAAAAATTACCTTTGACTTAGACCCGAGCCCCCATCTCCACCCTCTTCCGTTTCCCTCGGAAAGAAAAAAAATGGAAAGGGAAGCAAAAAATTTTCCTTGGCTTCATGCTAGAACTCTGCCAGAATTCATCTGGCCGTTCCTGCGTCATTCATAGAGTCACTCTTTCGGGAATAAAATTAGCAAGAGTAGGACATCTTTTATTTGAGAATCTGGAGATTTGAAGGAGCTGAAATCTTACTCTTCATATACGGTTTGCATGTTCAGCTTGCTTAATGGATAATTTTTCTCAAATGCAAGGAGAAGCAACTCACTAACCACTGTCTGGAAGAAAGGGCCATCTATCAGCTGTCTGTCATTTGACTTGTGTAGGTAGTATAACCAACTGGAAACACACTATCAGCTGCACATGATTCTACTTGCATATGAATATTCTTTGTGATATCATAAACAATTTTCTAAGAATTTTAAAGCTGTTCCTTGCAGTTAAACTAAAATGTCAGCAACGTCTTCAAATCAACAACAAAACAACAACAACAACAACAACAACAACAACAACAACAACAACAACAACAACAAAGAACAAAGTGCCCCTTATGCAAATTACCGACACCAGCCGGTGGTGTCATTCATACATATTAATATCAAAACATTCATTTGCATTTCGCCGACAGATTTAGGGTGCAAAAGTTTCGCATTATCAAGATGGTTGGTTCGGGGAACCCTGGGTTTTTTTTTTTTTTTTACAACAAATTTTGAAACAGATCTGCTACTGACGTTGAAAATTACTGCCTTGATCAGTTGATGGAGTAAAAAAAGTATAGTGTACCGGAACATCTCGAGCGAAAGCTAGAGGATTTAAGGGAGGTAATTTCAGGAAGATGACCCAATGCTTTTCATCGTCTGTCAAGTTGCTTTTCAGCCCAAACTCCTTAATTTCGTGGTATAGATGTTACTTTATTGAGTTCTTCCATACTCTTTTCAACTTTCTGTCATTTATTCCATACAAACTATTAGAGGTACATACAAATACATGTGTAACATACATAATAGTGGTAAAAGTTTTAGGGTTAGTACGCAGCTATTAGTAGTCTACGAATCTCCGATCCATCTCTAGAGTCAATGGCTGAGCTATTCTCGTTTTCCCAGCTTTAAGCAGGGAGCTGCCAGGTTAATGTTACTTGTCATCTTTTTCACTTTTTCCCAATATCAAAAGGGGGTCGAGTGGTGATATATTTCACCGATCAAAGGGTGCAACAATAAATACATACATACATAATACATACATGTATACATACATACATAAACATATAAATCAATCAATCAATCAATCAATCAATCAATCAATCAATCAATCAATCAATCAATCAATAATCGTCTGTCATATCGTATTTCCAATGCCACTTACAGACTCTCTGGTCATATTCCGGTACTGTCTGAAGTATTCCCTTATCTGGCGTGTCTGTAAGGTCAAATTTCTCCATTTTGCCCTAGTCTGTTTCACCTCTTCTCGTAATGCAGCTTTCTGTTCGTGGCATGTCCTCATATCACTGCCGAGATAGTTGACAAAATATTCTGAGAATGTAGACTTAAGTACTGCACATTTTACAGCATTATCATTATTACTATTATTATTATTATGAGGAAAAAGAAGAAGAAGAAGAGAAATAAGAAGAGGAAGAAGAAGAAGACAACGACGACGACGACGACGAAGAAGAAGAAGAAGGAGACGAAGAAGAAGATGATGATGATGATGAAGATGATAATGAGGAAGAATAAGATGCAGTTGAAGGAAAAAGGTAAAGGAAGAAGAAGAAAAAGATGAAAAAGAAAAAAACAACAAGAAAAGGACACAGCAGCAGAAGAAGAAGAAGAAGAAGAAAGAAGAATAAGGACGTATCAAAACTACAGTCATCCTAGAGCAAGACATGGTAAATTTTAACCACTTTTGACAAACAAATAAACAAATAATCAAATAGACATCCTGCTGAAAATTACCCCCTTGATTATTAGCCCTTACGATAGGTATTTCCGTGCAGAATTTGCTTTTCATGTTTAGTGGCTTTCGTATGACGGAAATCTTTGAAGGTGGCTTTTAATCTGGTCAGTTTTACTTTACCTCAGTTGGTGAAAGGAAAATGTCGATTACACATATCAAAACTACAGTCATCCTAGAACAAGACATGGTAAATTTTAACCACTTTTGACAAAGAAATAAACAAATAATCAAATAGACCTCCTGCTGAAAATCACCTCATAGCCCTTACGATAGGTATTTCCGTGTAGAATTTGCTTTTCATGTTTAGTGGCTTTCGTATGTTGGAAATCTTTGGAGGTGGCTTTTAATCTAGTCACGTTTACTTTAGTCCGAGGCGTTATTCTGGCAAGTCGATGTTTGCCTCCTTGTCATAAGGATACTCTTGTTTTGCTATGGCTCTGATTCTATAGATTTGCAGGCAATCATCATCTGTTTGTAGTTGTATGTAGTATTTCATGAAGTCTTGTCTCCGTAAAGTTTTGGTTTGGTTGAAGTAATGTTAATTATTATATTAATACAGCATAACGATAGGTCTCAGGTAATATTCATGACATTCGTTGTATATTTCGATATACAGTGGTCTGCAGCATTCGAACGACCAAACGTGTCAAAGAAGGGGTTTGGTTCTTTTTTACTCTCTCAGTGCCTACTGACGACATAGCAAAGGGAGCTAAGCCACATACTTTTTGGCAGAGCTCAAGTTCAAGTTCAATTTTATTATAGGCCTTCAGCCAATTCGAATAAATACAATATTATGTGTTAACATCAAGGTAATTCAACATCCACACACGTAAACGTACACACATACATACAAGCCCGCACGCTAATTCACACACAGACACACACACCCACACACACAAACACATACTCACTCACACACCCACACCCACGCACACACTCACACACACGAAAACCCTTCGAAACCCCTATCTCTTCCGCACTCTGAGGCGATCTCTCTCTCTCTCTCTCTCTCTCTCTCTCTCTCTCTCTCTCTCTCTCTCTCCAATATCACANCTCTCTCTCTCTCTCGTGAAAAGCAAGCACACACCAGAAGATATTGATTTGTGGAAGAGTAACCTAAGGCACTAGGTTAAATCACTCTGCCAAGAAAAAAAAAGGGCCTCATTTTTTGGCCATTTGGGTTAATTCATGCCTTTCTTAATTCATGAAAACTATTTGCCGTAGAGTTTCCGGTCTGAAAAAATATCGATGGACGATGTCCTCCATAGCCCGCATGCAAAACATCTCATTTTTATTTTTCAGTTTGTGGGTTAGACGGTCTACTTCTCAGGTATCCACTTATTACCCAGATTCTAATGTATCTTTCTAGACTGGGACTGTATAATTAGACGAGAGTAGAAAAGATAGAGAAAGTGGTTTGAGAGGAGGCCGGGGAGGGAGGTGAGAGGAGGGGGAGGAGAAGGGATCGTTTATCCAATGAGGTATTTTCAGACGGCCAGTTACACCACGTGATCTAGGGATTGCTAGGATAGTTTGATAAATGACGAGTAATCATACATGAGCAGAGCATGTAAACAAACCAGCGTGTGAGCAAGATTTTCTAGGTCACGTGATGGAGCTGAAAATACCTAATAGGCATGATAACTGTCGCTTCTCCGTGCATAGCTCACCTTTTTTTTCTCTGCCATAATCACCCCATGTAATTTCACTTGCGTCTGTAAAAAGAAGGTCAGCCGGCCTAATGCGTATGTGCGGAAACAGCAATCAGCTGTGTTTACATTGGAGAACGGGTCAGTTATAAAATATCGAAAGAATAAGACAGCACGAAATAAATATTGGGTCAGCTGTGAATATAGTCTAAACCTCAACAATTACCGACAAATGTGGGATTGTGGATCAGTTTGATTAAAACAGTGACTGTGCAACAAGACTGCACACTTAGAAATCGAATTTCCTGATAATTTTCAGATGTAGACTACACTAGTCTAGGCTACCGGTAACCTACACTCACACGGCCTCGCTCGAGATCATGTAAACACAGCTGATTGCTTTTTCCGCACATGAGCAATAGGCCGGCTGACCTTCTGTCTGTAGACGCAAGTTGTAATTTCCTCACTATTATTAGCGCAAGAAAGCATATCACAAAACCTATTTACGTTGTGCCCGACCACCCAAAACATGTGACCGAACATACACGAGGTAAACAGCGGTCATTGACTCTACCTAACTGCTGCACGTTGAATAAAAGACAAATGACTATTCAGTGGAAAGGAAGAACTTGAAGACGTTTTGTGACAAAGAAAGGAGAACCATGAAGAGTCGCAAATCGTCTCACTCATGACACATCTGCCTAAATCATATACTGAGAAATTCAGCTCTCTCAGCCTGTTTGCTTATGGCAAAAGAATGAGGCAGATGAGCTTTAGCTTGGAAAATTGGGTTACAATAAGGAGTCAAAATTCTATATTTAAAAAAAAAAAAAGAATAAAGACGATAAATGGGAGGTCATGGTAACAAAAACTACTCAAATCACCGAAAAATTACTTAGGCCAAAGTGGAATGAGCGTGACGAAATGGTGCTTTCACGACTTTTATGAATGCTTTGTAGGTGTGGAAGCGGCGCTGGGATCACTATGCAGACTGAAATGTGAATTACTTAGATAGTAATAGAGACATGTAATACTGTCTAGCAGCCAGTCAGAATGAGGGCATACGTCACTAGATTCGGCCTTGAGATATCAGTGGCCGTATTGCGTTAACTACAGTGAACACTACTAAAGTTTTAAGAGTTTCCCGTGAATACCGTAGTGCGTAACTAACGTAAGGATTATGCAATATGCATACGGCCACTGGTTCTGAAGGTGATATGGGACTCATCAGTGTCAAAGGTTGATTTTGCATAAATCGAAAGGAAAACCATTTCCGAACACAGAAATGTAAATTTCATGGAAGAATAGCTGCTGATTTTTGATAAATCTAACTATTTGTGAGGCAATATGATGACTTACTTAGTTTGAAATTGTCTTTTAATAGCGAATTTTTCGGATTTCTTTCTCATGAGATAGGGATGTTCAAATGATCATAACTTGGGCAAGAAAACTGCTAGATCAGTAATGTTTTAGCTTGATAGAAGTATACACATTAGACATATATCATGCTGTGATTAACAAAAAACAAAAAAACTACTTACTTCTCATTTTGACTGGTGGCACGACATTTATGTTAAGTCTATGATTTTTTTTATTTTTAATTATGAACACATTTCGGGAACTTGGAAACTTTTGGATCGCACCTCGTAGGTAATACTTACACTGCGTCACAAGCCACTCTCAATCTCCTAATGTTCTCTCTCAGGATGATCCACAGAGAATTTTGTTCCATCTGCAGTTGCATCATGTATTCTGTAAGATTTTGACGAATTTCGCTGGAATTTACAACAAAGTAATGTAAGCAATACAAGAACTCTTCTAATAAAAATCCATTACGATTTTATACCAGCAGAAAAAAAAAGATACTTTTGATTATATAGGCCTACCGTGGCAAAATAACAACTTAAGCTGTAATTATAATTTTATATACAGTATATAACAAAACAACAATGGTAATTTTGAAGGCAATTGACAGGGAAATACATTGCTCCTCATAAATAACTCCTCCGTTGTACCCATTTCAATACTTCGGCCTGGTTATTGATTTTATAAAAGGCTGCGTGGCAATTTAATGTCAATATAAAATTTGTTCCCTTTAACGTTTCCGGTCGTCGAAGTGCAGATTTTTACAAGACACAATGAGTAAGTGGTTTATTTGTTTTCACAACGGCCATACTATGTCATTAAAAATGTATGCGTAAGTGGTAGGGAGTTCTTTATGACAGGCAATGTAGTATTATTTATACTTAATTTGCAGCATTGCATACTATAAATAATAATAATAATAATATAATAATAATAATAATAATAATGATGATGCGGTTTATAGGTCTCGTTTCCAGGTTAATGTCCGTTCAGGCGACTTCACACTATTATTACTCCAGCAAGCCAGATCATTCTAGGAATTTCTCAACTCCCTGGGGAGTATCCAGTGCCACTACTATTTGGAGGCGCTCACCACTAGCACTAGCATTCTGACAGTATCTTTCAATGCCTATAGCCAGGTACCCATTTTACAAATGAATGGCCTGAGGAAATACCAGTAATTATTAATTTTGTCTCCATATAATAAGACTTATTATGTTTCTTTTTGATACGCTGTAAAAATGAAATATCTAAGGATGCTCGTTGTCCTGCCAATAACGTGCTGGTAACATTGATACTTGAGAGAGATTAAAGATAGAGTAGATTAGGATAGAGTAGAGAGAGAGAGAGAGAGAGAGAGAGAGAGAGAGAGAGAGAGAGAGAGAGCCCTTAACACCGGTGTACCAGTGACGTTAGTCTTTTCCTATATGCCATTAGAGGTTTATATATTAGAGGTCAGGCAAGCATCTATGTTTACAGGGTATATTGTCATTTTGTTATTATCTGTGACGTTTTTGTTGTCAGAGTCCTCGCGTTGACCCTTTTCTACATAAAACGTTGAGGAGCCCAGGCAGATGGTTAATATGGAGTCAGATGGTCAGGTTTTAAAGGCTTAAGAACCATCTTAAGAGTGTTTTCTCTTCCCAGAGCCTGCTCTTAAGCACCTAGCGAGAGACCCAGGACTTTACTGAATGACGATATAACATACAGTTGCAAACTGAGATTACCAAATGTCTTGCAGCTGGTCAAAAAGAGGGTTAAAGTCGCTTTTTGACGAAATCAACTTACTGTCAAGACATGAAAGCTTACAGTGTGCACTTTTATAAAGTGAAAAAAAATTGTTGACCTAGCAAATATTCTAGTCCGAGATATAATAATTTGAAATGGCATCTCCACAGAACTAAAAATAAAAACATTTTGAGAAATTTCACCAATTTTATACTAAAATAATTCATCTGACGCGTTTCACAGCTACTCCAACGTATCAACAATTACTAATAATTTGCCCATAAAATCAATGTTTTTGTATACAAAAATATATTTTTTCTCTCGTTGTCTGTAACAAACAAGAATCTGATACTAAGTTACGTTTTTCACCTTCAGAGCCTGATATCTCAGTTTCTTGTTGAGCGACATAATCCTGATTTTGACTGGCAGCAAGACAGTGATGGTAATATTAATGCCACCATTGATAACTCTAATACCTGTCAGGTTCCATATCCTCCTTTAGTAGCTCCAAGAGGAAGTCACTCTCGCCGCTGTTTGCATTTCCCTCGAGTTCCATTCTCCACGTAGTTATATATTCTCTATGTGTCAATGCAATATCACCCAAGAACGCATCTGCACGGAAAGATAACATAAAGAAAACGTCACAGGGTTAAAGTGCGACTAAAGTGCTAGAAAAAATGTGATTTCCGACAGTTTTTATATTTTCAATATCAAGTTTTAGATCAAAAGTCATCATTTTTGCTAAAAAATAATATTTCGAAATTAATTTTACAACGTTTAAACCTATTCTGAAATTGTAAGAAAAAAACCGTACCGGAAACGTCACGTCAGCGCGGAAGTCGCGGTGTTTTCGATCGAGAACAATGGCAGCACCGGTCGAGCCGTATCAGTTCGAGCCCCTGCGCCGAAAAACAGATGACGAGGATATAATTG
>JAWQUT010000505.1:340254-354972 GCA_033807755.1 Ellobium chinense
GGGGGGGGGATACGATTTTTTTCCGTTTTTATTCGTATTGCGAACGAAGTAAGCCGTCACGTGACAAAAATAAATAAAACAATGGCCGAGTTGCGACAGAGCGAGTCATCGCTTTGTCCGACGATATCGTTGTCTTTGGCACTCAAGGTCAGAGACATACTGCATGCAACAAAGCTGCAAGGTAAAGGATTTGAACGGACATTTTTAATAATAATTAGAATTTGGAGATTGCTGTTTACGGTAAATGTTTATTTCAGTCTTTAGTTTATGTCAGTGAGGTCTAGACGATCTATGCGCTAGAGTTACCAAAAGATCAGTATAATATTTCAAATGTTGGCATGCCAGCTGAGTGCGCTGCTGATTACTTCAGAATTATTTTTGGAATCGTGTAAACGTGCTGGATTTTTCCACAAAGGATTCTAATATTTCGCAGTCAAAATACAAACGAAATCTGTGAATGCTCTGATAAGTCAATTTTTCAAAGAAAATTTTCTCCAGATCACTCCTGAGTACCATGACTGGAAGGGTAGTAAAATTTCACACTATACACATTATGACCATGTTTAGGCGCGAGTTTTCAGATTGTTATTGTAAAGACAGAGAGGGGATGGGCCTCTGACCCATGTCTGTCCAATGAGCACAGGCAAATAAAATTCAAAAAAAAAAAAAAATGGACTGCTAGAAGAAAAACAACACTTTTTTAAAAAAGCTCAGCGGGTGCCTAAGCTGCCGAGGAAACTTTGATAATTCTGGGCAGTTCTGGTAGTTTAACTGATCGAAAAAAATAAATCACTGGTTCAAATGTGCAAAACTTTGAACAGCTAATCGCTACACACTAGCAATAACGATGGTTAGGATATATCAGTGTTGTCAGTTTATCTTAACTTACCAGCTTTGCACGGATCAAGGTAGTCATCATCCGATGTAGGTAAGTAATCATCCTCCACATCCGCGACCACCACTGTCCACGACGACGCCAAGAATATCACCACACAGATGCTCAGACCAACAAAGTTCATCTGCTTTTCTACGCCAGCCATTCTCTTCATTTGTACGTGCTCCATGTTGCGGAGTACTTTGTTATGTTTACTAGAATTATGATTCATAGTTCACTCAACTTGGTTATAGAGAAACATTTTCCATGCAAGAAAACTTTTCTTTTTAATCGGAGGTTGCGATTAAGCTCAGCTGATTGCTCTCTACACTCACATCTATTTCCTGAAACAAATGTTGCGAGGCATCACGAAAATCGCGCAGTTAAGCGGTTTGTGATTAACTGGAGTGGGCGATAGGTTAATCGCATATTACTTGGGTGTAACTAGGATCCGAGTCTGGTTCGCCGGCACTCAGAGGCAGGGGTAGACTCATTTTGTATGATCCTTCCCCCCGTCTCGGCAACCTGCGAAAGGTCGGAATGGTAACTGTTGGCATTTGCGATAACCTCGTGCACTGTGTATTATACTATTATCCTATATCATTGCAGGTCTGTGGAAGCAGCGTTTTCTTGTTGTTCACGATGCATATTCTTCCTGCATGGAATCATCTGGGGTATGATTCGATCATTAGCGTTGCAAAAAAAATGATCGATTCTCTAGACATACGTTGCAATGGAAGAGTCCGAAATATTTTTAGCACTTGCATGTTTTATCTAAACCGCCCGATTGCGCGATTCGCCTCTTAAATTTTAAAATTCCCTCTTAAAATACTTTGAAAACAGACAGAATTCTCTTTCTTTCCGGAACTCTAAATTTTGTATTCCTCAATAAAAATTAAAAATCCCTTTAAAAAATTTACAAATCCCTTCAAAGGAGGGGGGGGNGGGGGGGGGGGGATGCCTTCCCCGATCTGATCTGACCTGGAGAAAAGAGTTGCACTTATCGTCCTGGCTTTTGACAAAAGATCTGAATTTTGAGTAATCGTCCTGGCTTTTGACAAAAGATCTGAAGTTTGAGTCATTTGTCTAAACAGTCTCCGAGGAATGTTTAACTACATTGTTATTTGGATTCCATTCGACCAAACAATCTACACGAGGCTCGATATCTTGTGCTCGAGAAAACCGACAAAATAAATCATATTTATGATAGAACATCATTTTATGGAAAGACAGTGGCAATGCAAATAAAATTAAGAAATTGTTTTAGCATTATGAAAGTGTTTGAAGTCTTCTGAGAAAGAAAGGTGTGGTCTGGCCTTATTCTGAAACTGATTAATTTTACTGAAGGCGTTATTGCGTTGTAGTAATCTGCGACCTTTTTGGCGTCGTATTTGTTTTTATAGTAATTTTTGTTGACGGTTATACTGATGGTGAGAACAAAGCGGCAAGGACAATGATGATGATAATGGTGCCGGAATTCTGCGGGAGTCAGTGGGTCAAAGATAACCTACGTGTGTCATCCAAGTTGAACCATCTCAATCAAGGAACCCCTATTGCTCCTAACTATTCATTCTTAAGCATTGATGTTACAGATGTATGACTTCCTAACTTGACCTGCTGCTTTCTCCCTCCACCTATATTATTGACTGCTTGTAGCTCAGATTTCTTTTGGGCGGAGCTCCTCATACTCCCTCCCCTCTTTTACACACAACTCTTTTCTTCTTACCTTAATTCACTCCTCTACCAACTGTCTTATCCCGTGATCCAGGTTAAGTTCTCATTGTCTTTACCCTCTATTTTAAGACCGCCTCACTTAATCGATCAATAACTGAATTTTAGCTCACTCTTCCATGCTTGTCTTTTCTTTTTCTTCTTAATGTGGTTGCTTTTATTGTGAAAGTTATAATTCTTGTTTCATTCTATTGATAAAGGCCTTAGTGCCGAAACGTTTAGAAGCAATTTTCGGTCTTATTTCTTAACTAGATTTTTAATAATTTCCTTGAATTAAAGTTGAGCTTTCAATTTTTCTCAGTTTTAAATGATGATGGTGATGATGGTGATGATGATGATGATGATGGTAATGATGATGTTGTTCTGTGTGTACGTACATGGGAGTTTGGGGAGGGGGTTGCATTGTCTTTACCTGCCATCCCGGTTGTTGTGAACCCAGTTCTAGTTTCTGCCCCTTTACTTGCTGTTTATGTAGATTTGGTCTCGTCTGCCTATGTGTTATGCAGTAATGTGTGTTCGTGTGATCTTTCCTTTTTCATTAATTTTATGTTCCCCGAAGAAAGACACTGGTCGAAAAATTTGGAACTTTTATTAAATATTTCATGCCACAGTCTTGAGAGTTCTTTATATTTTTGAAAATGATGATGACGACGATGATAATGATGATGATGATGATGATGATGATGATATGCTATTGATAAAGGCCTTAGAGCCGAACGTCTGGAAGTAATTTTCGTTCTTATTTCTTAACTAGATTTTTAATAAATTCCTTGAATTAAGGTTGAGCTTTTAATTTTTCTCAGTTTTAAAAAATGATGATGATGATGTTTCTTGAAGAAGGACATTCGTTTCTAAATTTGGAACTCAGAATTAAATTTTTGTCCAGTCTGAGAGAATGTGTTACTTGGAAAATGATAATAACAATGATGATGATGATGATGATGATGATGATGATGATGATGATAATGATGATGATGATGTTTCCTGAAGAAGGACACTTGTCCGAAAATTTGGAATTCTGCATTAAGTTTTTTCCAGTGTGAGAGAATCTGTTACTTGGAAAATGATAATAATGATGATGATGATGATGATGATGTTTCAGCAGCATAATTGACGAAACCTCTATAGCCGAAATATTTCATTGCAATGAAATGTTATGTTGTGGTTTATCTATATCTCAATGATTTTTGAGAACCTGAGCATTAACGATGAGATCTTTCACCTAGTAAGAATCACGTTAACTCTGCATGTTGCACGCTAGAGAGTGTGCATTCAGCTCCGATGCACTAATGTAATTTTCACAACGGTAAGAGATCCCATCGTTAATGCGCAAGCTCTCAGTAATTTGAGAAACCTTATGTCTTGCTTTTATCATGATGATAATGGCACAAGTTAAAAAAAAAAATTAATGTCCCTCTTCCTTGCTGACTCATTCGTGCAACTTCAGCCTCGTTGACAACGATGGCTGGTTCCTCAAATATGTCAGTTATGTGATAATAGCGAGGCAGACCTTTACCAGGTAAAAAGAGGCACTAATCCTTCCAAGAGGTTGTAATGCAGATGACATGATGTGCAACTGATCAACATACGTTTATCGAAGCTTCTACGCAAAACTGCACAACAAAGTGCTAAATGGTACATTTTTTTCTTTGTGAATGTTGATCATTTTGGGGCAATTGTCATTTGTGGTTAGCACTAACTATTTGACATGACAAATTTCACACATGTTTCTCTGATACCTTTAAGCATGTGGGCATATGGACTTTTCTGTTAGTCTGTCATTTTATCGATACTCGGATGTTCAGTTTCGAAGGGTATCCATCATGAGTAGAAGACTCTCTGTCTTAGATCCCAACCAAATGTACCCTCGCAAGAACCTGGCTACAACCGCCAATCTTTAGGCTTTTCCCTTTCGATAACTATAACTTTTGTCTGTCTGTCCATAACGAACACTTAATGACATAGTTTAGAGGCAAGCATAAAGATACAGTGAAACCTCGATATCAAGTTCTTATGTATTAAGTATGTCCTGTTATTAAGTACGATTATCATTCTATCATTTCATTATTCAGCTGGCCCTCGATATTAAGTAGACCTATACCTCAATATTAAGTACACTTTTTCTTTGTACAAGGCATACTTTATATCGAAGGTTTCCCTGTAATTACACAAATCTATGGCAGGCTCCATTCTAATTGCAGCGTTTGCAAACCACTCCTCCGCACCGCAATCAGAGTGGCTTTTAAATTTGCCTCACTAATGGTCAATTATTTGCTCCTCTGTGCCACTGTACACCGACGTCCAAACCCTGTCCCTGTTGCGAAACTCAAATATAAGCTCCTGAGATGTAGGCTAAACTGTTATATTTAACAAACCAGCATCTACTGTTTTTGTTTTTTTTTAACCGCTGGATCATCGCAATGACATTTCAACTCCACTAACATTTAATCTTGTCTCGCAGCCAGTCAAAATGACATTTGTGTGGCTAATCTAGGAACAAAGATATCAGATTCTAAGGGTGAATTGAGACATCTGATTTCAAATTTTTGGTTGTTGCAGAAATCGAGAGTAAAATCATTTCTGTACATAAAAGCACTGATTATACGGGCAAATGGTCAGTAATTAATTGTGGATGGAATTGAGATTTTGTGCGAGTCGCAATTTTCTCAGAATTTTTTATTCTTTCATTGTGTGGAATGGCTCTCAGCCACTTCGAATAACAAAATCTTGGACGAGAATAATGTTAGGTCATAAATATTTGCATCTAATAAAAGTACACACAGTAAGTTTTTATATCGTGCCAATACCTCGATCGAATCTGCAAAAGCTTTGACAGGCTGCAAAACGTTTGTACTGTTGACTTCCTCTAATCGAAATTCCTCTGCTTTATAGACAGTAAGTACGCGTTCAAGGAGTGTTGTTGTTATCAAAGTTTATGATATTCAGCGGGAGTTGCGATTATACGGTATTCGCTTTAACAGGAGTCACTTGTATTACAGCAACAGAGTCAACACTGAACTAGAGCGATCCAATCAACTAACATACGAAATTTCTTTGTGCTACATTCAGTCAGAGTGGTGCTATATTCCCCCTCACAGTCACAGTAAATAAAAAAGAGGTGTGCTATACCATTCAGGAATCCAATGTGAAACACAGCGCACAGTACACAGTAGACTATGCCTCGCTGAATAAGAAAGGCTAAGTAGAGTGCGTGGGGCATAGGGTCGAGGTGAGCGAGTGCGGCGAGTGAGTGGTTTTTGTTGCGCCAATGACTTTTCTCCGTTTCACGTTTCTGGGCGTCCAGATGAGTGTGAAGAGTGTTGTTATAAATTGTTTCTTCTGTAATGATCGCATATTGATGCTGTTATTATTACTGTTTACGTGTTATACAGCAACCAAATCAGTTTTCCATCTTATCTCATCTCATCGCATCTCATCTTATCGTATCTTATCTTTCTCATCTTATCTTATCTTACCTTACCTTACCTTATCTTATCTTACCTTACCTTACCTTATCTTATCTTATCTTATCTTATCTTAGCTTAGCTTAACTTAGCTTAGCTTAGCTTAGCTTAGCTTAGCTTAGCTTAGCTTAGCTTAGCTTATTATGATTACACAACCAACACAGCAAGCAGAACCGGGTTGTTCTATTTCGTCGTGATCCATTTCGCTGTCACTTCGCATCTTTGTAAAATTGGCGTCTCCGCTTGAGGCATAGAAGTACAATCTCAGTATATTAACCTTCGTATGAGAGACTGGAATCCATGCTCGCCTCTCGCCTAATCTGCGACTCCTTTGTTTTTTTTTTAAAGTGAACTCACATACAGGTGCTGAGTGTGTACATGTAAGCGAGTATAAATGAGTGTGTGTGTTTGTGTGCATATATACGTGTGTGTGTAAGCTAGTGTGGTTATGGAAATATGCATTAATGTTTGAATATAATTATATGTATGTGACCGCAAAGCTATCAAGCCCTCAGGGAAATGAATGGCTATATAAGTACACTCTATTATTATTATATATTATTATTATTATTGTTACCTATTGACGTATGAGTAATTTGGCCTGCGCATTTAACCATTCAAGGTTATTTAGTTCAAAGCACTGAATCAGACAAGCCCACAGTCTGTTAATTTTGCCGTTGCGTCATTAAAAAAAACAGCCGAGGCGAATGAGTAACACTGAAGTTTTTTTTCTGTACACTATGGGTCACACTGACCCCAGGGAGAATTTGAGACATTCTTATTTAGTAGGTTTCAGATCTGTCTGCGTGAAACCCCATGACATTCCTATAATGTCGAATCGCCCATATACTCACACTTCTACATTGCAGAAAACAAACAAACAAACAAACAAACAAACAAACAAACAAACACACACACACACACACACACACACACACACACACACACACACACACACACACCACAAATCTGTTCACCATTGCACATACATTTCAATCATCTTTCCCCTTAAGTGGCAGGTGCTCCCATGACCCCTTATTTTCGTAGAGATTTATTTTGAGCCCGGTGACAGTGACACAGGAAGGTCCACAATCTTGTTAACCCTCTAGTGCCCAGGCATAGAAATACTGGTAGGAAAATTCTGAAAATTCACATGCACACTTCAAACGCCACCCAAAATACATATAAAACATTGATAGTGAACAATGCCAACATTTAATAGGTGAAAAATTTTGGGTCAAATATGGACCTCCGGGCACTGAAACATCCGTGCAATATTTGGACCACTCCATACTGGACCCTTGCAGTTGGGTTGCCAAATATGGACCAGTGGGCACTAGAGGGTTAAATGAAAAAAAAACCTTGTGTAATATACTTGACCTAATCATTATGACTCGGGATACACACTATGGGTTCTATCGAAAAGATTCGAACCCTACAATGTGAAAAAAAGGGACCATGCAATTAAAGTCGACGGCAGGGAAAAGAGCGGAGAGTGTGGACGTAGCTCTTGATGGGAACAGTTAGCTTTCACATAATGTGCTATCTGCTGTGCTGGACAGAGTACAAATTAATGGGGTTGCCCAAAATGCCATGATTTAGTTCCCGAAACCATGTAAACCAAGTATAAGATCTAAAAACATTTTTTATCATATAAACAAGGCCTATTTCCGGAGAAATAAAAAGAGTGTAATACGTTTTTGGTATGTCACCCGTTACATAAATTTGATCTTTGACCCGCGTACAAAAATTTTGATTGGAAGTCTTGGAAATCTATAGGCGTATGAATATGTGACGTCGTTTCTTTTGTAACTAATTTCACTGCCGTGGGGTTTCCCTCTGTGTTGATTTTAAAAACAAATTCAGTCCGTCTTCCTTATCGCTTATCATCGTTCTCTTCACGTTTCAGTTTCAGTTCAGTTAAAGATTTGAATTAAAAATACTTGAAATGTCACAGTGTTTCTGTGGTCTAAAGTTTTATCGATGATTGTCAGCTGTTTGGATCTGCTTTGTGTCTGTAACTGTGTGGTTCATTCAGTTCAATTGTGATTGATGTGTCTCAAACAGGATGAGGCCCATTTCACGGACCTCTTCACAATTAAAGATTTATTGTTTTATTAGTTAGAGTTTATATGATAAAAAGGATCTGATACTCGTGTTTGTATGATACCAGATTAATGAAATGAGTTATACATTTATCGTATTTGCTCGCCAGAGGCTTACGAATACGATAAATGTATAACTCATTTCATAAATCTACTATCAAACAAACACTCATTACAGATCCTCCATATAATTATAAAATAATGGGTGATGGGAACCCCACAGTGAGCGGGAAAGGGTAGTAAATAACAACACATTATAGCGAGTAGAAGTTACATACGTCTCCAGGTGTAGCTTTCTAAATACAAAAGAACATATTCATAACCTTCATGGAGATGATGATGATAACAATGATGACAATAACGACATCAAATTAACATTATTGTGAGTTACTAAATAAAAATAAAAACACATGTGTATAAATTAGATGCGAAAACTTTCGTAACTTTGAATCAATTTATTCAATCACCTGGTCCGGAACAAGATGAATTAGCGTCCTCGCATGACTTCATGAGTGAAGTCTGGGCACCCCTTGCACTGTTGTCATGTGATGATGATAGTGCATTAACTAATGTATTATTTTGCACTTCGGCGTGAAATCTTTTCTTAAAGCTCCCCCCCCCCCCAANAAAAAAAAAAAAAAAAAGGAAGATGAAGCTGATTTGCACACCACGGTATGTTCAAAGCAAACTGATCTAAAATCCCGTACTTTTTTATTGAATCAGTTTGCATTGAGCATGTCTTTGTGTGCAACCATAGTGCAGCTTTTTTTGGATTTGACATGGAAGATTGCACGCTAAACTGCAAAATGGGACCTTAATTTTGATAATGCATAACCCTCGTCACATGATCAAAAGGACCCACACGAGAAGGAACTACGTATACCTCAAGGAAAGTTAAACATTCCACAGTGTGACTGTGTGGCTTGTAACATAGTCTCACAAAATTAAAGACTGTCAAGTGTGGGGTTTGTTGGTTCTACCCACGCAGCGGGTGGTTTACAGTGTGTGTCCTTGGGAAAGATACTTTACCCCTACTCCCTTTCTCGTCTCTTTCTATCAACAATAGAACCAGCTTGCCTGCGACTGTATTAACGCACATGAATAAAAAAAGTCAGTGACATCAGTATCAAGATCGTGTTAAACACTATGAACAGCATTCTGTCACATGCTTTGCTAGTCCTGGTCCAGATGTCAGAGAGGTCAAGGTCATCTTCTGGGCAACGTTTAGTCACCTCTGGCAGCACCAGTTCATCGTGGTCAGCCTCAGTCAGCGCCAGGGTGACTTTACCACCAATATCGCCGTAAACTGGTAAACTACCACCACAGTCAACCTGCTTGTCCTCATTAACAACGTTCATCTTTGACATTTTTCCAGTATCTGCCTCGGTCTTTTCCAAACCACTTTGCTTAAAAAGTCTTTCAGAATTTGAGATAGCTTCGTTTAATTTGTGTGTGCCATTGTGTGTATCATCTCTGGAAACCGGACATGAAGCCAGCGTGGACCATTTATCTTCTACTTTCACACAATGTGTGTGTTGCCTCTTGCCAGTGTCAGGCGGAGGTCCAAATATTTTCAAGATGACTCTAAATGGATCAGATGGTTGACGCTTAGTGACCAGTTTGCCCTTGTGATAAACGTCCATGACAAAGAGACTAGCCAAGACTGACAACGCGTTGAGAAGCAAGATGGCGCCCAGATAGATCGTCAGATAAGGCAGTTCGTCGGAGGTTTTAGGCATGAGCGTGGAAATGAAACTCAGGAACACAGCCTGCAAGATTTGTGGGTAAGGGGATAGGGGATGAGAAACAGGCAAAGTCTATGAAGTTTTAAGTATGAAGATGCCCAAAGCACCTGGCATAAAAATAGCACCTGACATAAATACTGTATATGCAATTTTAAATAATCCTTATAAAACCAGAAAACTGGCCATGGGGAGAGGGGGATAGGGGTTGGATTTGAATTTCAAAGGCTTAGATAGCTGCAAATACATTTGTAGACTAGGTGAGGTTTAGCTTCTCAAGTATAAACCTGGGGGTTTTTGCTAGGTGGGTGAAGTTACCCTGCTAACTGAACGAAAAAGCCTAAAAAAGGCCAACCATCTACTACCTAACCCCCCTCCTTCTCATGCTTTCTTCCATTCCATTTTCATTCCGCTGGCCTCACCTGTGACAGGAACACAGTTAAAACGAAGCTGAGTTTCTCCCCAGACTCCACAGACACGACAAACACCATGTTGCCTAGCAACGACAGCACAACGATGGGCATGATGATATTGACGACGTAAAAGGGCGCACGGCGCTTTATTTTCAACTGCACTAGGACGCTGGTGTACTGTTTCAGGTCTCCCAGCAGCGATCGAATTGCCTGTGAACAAAAGTATTGACGCTAACTTGTATAAGCACATTGGATGCATCCAAATGTAACCGGGTGGCAAGGTATAATAATTATAGTATTCGTTCTCTTTCAATAAGGGGGAGGAATGCGAGCTCATTCTGATAATTTTCTGATGTTACATATTATTTTAGGGAAATGTGTCACCAGGCATTTTACCAAATAACTGTGCATGATCAGTTTTGAGAAGATTAGCCGAAAAAAACCTACGCTAGACATTTCCTGTCCCTGCCGGGAATCGAACCAGGGTCTCTCAGCTTGCAAGTCTGAACGTGTTGCCACCACACTACAGGGACGCTAACTTCGTAGCAATTTAATTCTTAAATACCTACTGCCTGAATATGTTCCCCAACTTTCACGTGCGAGTCTAGTGCTCACCCGTGACCCTAATACACTTCCCGACTGCTCACACAAAGAAAGTAAACTTAGGTTATCAAGAGTAGACACAGACTTGCGTTTCCAATATGGTCATGGGTGAGATTTTGTTACAAGTAATGAAAGCATGTCATTTAATTTTAAGCATCTAATTTTTTTTTGTCCACAGCTTCGCCTGAAAGCATCTAACTGTTGATGGCGAAAATTTACGTTCACAGCCAAAAAATGGAAATAGACGTGTTTTTTTTTTATGGTCTGGTTATCAAGATGTCTGTCTTTCTGTATGTTTGTCTAACTTATGCTTGTATCTTTGTGATTTCGTGTGTTTGCATTTGTGTTTAGATGTATATGTGTGTTTGTAAGTTCCTTCCATCCATCCGTCCATCCGTCCGTCCATCCATCCATCCATCCATCCATCCATCCAAAAACTCACCACTGATCCATATATCTCTTTACTCTCAAACTCGCCGTTCCCTTTATAGTTAGGACTATACTTCACAAACTGTTCCCTGATCCTCACTTCAGACACAGGCTGGTTCATGAAAAATACCAGGAAGCAACGCTGAGGACAAATAAAGTGCCAAATTTAGAACACGACCGACTTTTTCGCCACAGACACGACCGGTGTGGTGGGAAAAAAAGAAGCTGCAGAAAAAAAAAACAACTCCACAAATGTTTATTTGTGTATTTTTTAAAGAGAGTATTATGTTTTTTTATTAATTTTATTTTTTTTTTGTTATTACACACAGAGTATTATTTTTCTATGAAAAATGCACTCCTTCGTCCAAGAAAAAAGCACTGCGTCAAGGATTTTGTGTTCCCTTAGGAAAAAAGACTGACTTAGATTATTATGAAAGAAAGAAATTCGCTCTTAAAAAATAAAAAGCTTTCATATGGAAGAAAGGAAAAAAGGAAATAGGAAATAGGCTCATAATTTACCCCGTGGGAAAAATGATTTACAATGCCAAACAATATAAAACATCTCTTCCATAATGCAATCACGTCAAATAGTAAACATCATACATGTAAAAACATAAAATTACAAATATATAAAAATAACTGATTTTTCTTTCTTTAAAAAGCTTAACACTTCCAAGTATGCTTTCTTTTCGTGGAGAGTTTTCTCCCGCCTACATGAGAAAGTGACTTGATGAGGCCCTAGTCTATATGAAACTTGTAGCAACTAGATTAAGAGTTACACGAAGTCTCAAACTCATGGCGACGGATAGAGGGGGATTCAGGGTGGCTGTTAAAGTCGTTACGCTCTGCAATGCGCACGGCACTTGAACAAGAACAGGCCCTATGGTAATTATGATAATGCCATGACGGGCTGTTGCAACAAAACAGCATTCACCTGAAAGTCGAATGGAAAATACGTCATATCCAAGTTGCACGACGTGTGTGTCGTCACAATTACAGTCCAAACTATATGACCATCTGACGTTACAGAAACCAGTCTGCCACCAGCTTCCACTACTTGCGAGTTCTTCACTTCATTTGTCAGCGTTATAGTAGGAGCCCATAGATCAGTGACGTCAAGGTAGATGGTACTGAAAATTTGGGAAAGTGTGTTATGATTTATGTCCAGTTCATTGCCCCCCCCCCCCCCCCCCCCCNCCCCACCTCAACCCATATTTCTAAAATTCCATTCATTATAATATGTAGTCTAATTCAATTCAGTTTTATCGTATATTACCTTTTTATAATGTGGGCAAGATCGATCGGGGCTAATCCATGCGAGCCCAAATGATTATACAGTACATATATCACAATCACTCCAACATTAAACAGTTTAAAAGTTCAAGCAATTAGGAAGTATCTTAGTCAGACATAGTTCTAACAACTTTTTTATATAAACAATCAAGTGTCTTATCAAACTTGTCTATCGTATCGAAACCTAAAATCTTAAAGGGTTTTCCACTATTGGACATTTCAAAAAAGTGAAAATAACTGAGTATTCTTTGCATTATAGTCTAATTATATTGTCGACGGCGGCAGTGGAAAGTGCACGTTATTTCAGATGTGCTGCAATTCGAAATAAAATCCAATGCCCTCCAGAGTCAAAAACGTTAATTGACTAAATTTCTGATACAGTTGTTTTTGCACGGTAGACATCGATAGACATCAGGCGCGGGGCTCGTATGCGTTCGGACGTGTTTTTGTGTGTATGTGTGGGTGTGCTGTGGGTACATTGGATGTGTAGAAGAGATGGGTCGGGAATTGAAGAAAGTCATTATGGAATATTTATCTACCTAATATTGTCGTAGCTTGAAGGTTCCCACCGCAAAAGTTCGTCCTCCCACGCAACAGTCAGAAACAGCAGTGACGTCACTTCCTGTTCAAGGTTGTCCACTTTAACAAGGGATGTATAGGTCAGGTTAAAGGTCAACTCTACTGCATGAGACGGGTTCAGTCGAGGCTTGACATACTTGCTGTGGTTATACATTGCATAAACTAATATCAAAGTATGTAACATAGTTCAAGTATGATACCATAATAAGGCTAAGATAATGCGTTAATGTAATGCTTATGCATTTCATAACGCGGTCACACACGCTCATATAATCTGATATACCACCATGTTCGTCAATGCCGAGTTGCTTTGCACAATGGGGCTTATGTTAAGAATGAGGTCCACTGCATGGGACGGGTTCAGTCGAGGTTTTACATACTTGCTGTGATTTTACATTGGATAAACTAAATTTAAATTATGTAACTATATTTAACATAGCTGTACCTTTAGTCAAACATGATGTCTGTTCAGAACTGTTATCAATTCCTTGGAAATTCACGAGTGAAAAGGGAAAAGACAATGAACCGGAAACATGATGAAAATAATAAGATGTATGGTATATTATCATATGAAACAAAAATGAAAATCGCCAGGGTGTGACAGCTCAGAAGGTTCAGGTAAAAAAGAAATAACATATAACGGCGTAAGAATAATGTATCGTGTGTGTGAGAGGGTGAGAGCAAATAGAATGGAAGAGTTTGATATGTGATGGCATTTTGTGAGCGGTAACAGAGATGAAGATAAAGAGGCAGAGAGGGAGAAAGCGAGAGAGAGAGAGGGAACAGTGACGAGATAGACAGACAGAGAGACAGATAAACAGGCAGGCAGACAAATAGACAGACAGACAAAAAGGAGAGAAGGAGAAGATATGAGATGTTTGATAAGACTGAATATGCAAAATGTGAAATCCATGAACTGCGATTGCTCTTTGGCCTTAATTCAATAAATTTGTGAACCGTCAGAAACATCCACAATGAAGTACAGTTCTAAAACTGCCTCTTTACCTAAGCTTCCACTCCTGTTTCATGATAACATGTACGGTCGTATCGTTCTTTTGTTGTTTTTTGTTTGAGTCATGTGAAATACGATCTTCTCTAGCATTATGGAAGAAATAATAAGTTAAGAAGACAATAAAGCCGAGCAGAATGACTTTACCTGTAATTTGTTAAAAGCATTTCCTGCAGTTGTAGAGGTTTGAAATCTTCCTTCATCACAGTCGCCGATGTCGCTACAGTCAGCCAGCTCAGGAATAAATTCTTCAAAAACTGCATTTTTAGCCAGCCTTACTCAGAAAAAAGGTGCTAGAAAATCGAAGTGTAGAGAAAAGGACTTGGTTTCTACTTGGCTTTTATTTATGTCTGTCCTTCATGTGTAATTAGTTTCATTTTTTTTTTTTTACTCTGAAGAGGGACTTTTGCCTGAAAGTTTAGTTCTTTTAGTTTTAGTCAGATTTCTATTGTTCTTTACTTATATTAAAACTATGT
>JAWQUT010000505.1:363054-378054 GCA_033807755.1 Ellobium chinense
TTTGATGGCCAAATCGCAGGCCGTTCATGTTTTCATCGCTCACGAAATAGATCTTGACAATAATGTCCTCAGGTTCCATCCCGTTATCAAAATAACAAGAAACATTTTGAGACGGGAAGTAAGTGGCTTTAAATCAAATTTGATAAGCTATGTAACTATTTTGAACAAATCGTCGTTTATCTATCTAGTTTTAAAATGGTTCAGGCTTCTTCATAGAATAAGCCATTATCATTCCCTTACGCATAGATATTCAGTAAGTGTTGGTTCAACTTGGTCAGGTTGATAAGAATGATCCGGAGTAATGCCAAGGGAAGAAAACAACATGAATAACTGATGATGTATTCAGAAAGCTGATTATGTTGAGAAGAAAAGGGGCGGTCCTGAACTTCAATTTTTCTGACTGCTGACGAGAGTGTGGTATTTGCAATCCTTATAACATAGAACAAGTGAGTTCAAATGTTAAATGTAATAATATAATACAATTTCTGGGGAAATTTGTGTACTTGTACTTATCGACCTAATATTCGATTGGAGTATTTGTAATATCAAACAATACTGAGAAGTTATCCAAACCAGGTGACTGTGGAGAAAGAGAAATCTGAAGAATAGTATTCCTTCATATGTCGAAGTAACGATCATAACAAAGGAAGAAACAGAAACAAGGCCCCCGCTTACTAGGCAATGGCATTCTAGAGCGAAGATACAGGTAAAAAGTTATTCAGCCTTATTAAAAAAAATCAAATGCGATATTCTTAAAACTTCATTTTAAATAAAAACCCATGTACGTTTATATCTCCCAGTCCATTGGAATGAACTTTTGCATGCATCATCTTCACAGTACTCCCGTGAAACTGAAGTCCCATTTTTGAAATCTTTAATTGCTATTGAGATACTTTTTAAGGGCAAAAAATGATCGCCCCCCCCCCCCNCCCCCCCCGAAAGAAAAGCCTGTCTGCTACATATATATATAACTACATATATATATAATATATGAAATTTATATTTTAAAAAATTTATTTAGAAATCACAATCGAAAATCATCCGATTCGTTATCTATGGTTTCAGAGAAATTTGGATAGGTTTTGAAAACTAGTACTTTTCGCATCCATAAATTAAAGATGTCTGCGTTTCCATGGCAACCATTAATAAATCATCAAAACTATCAATCCGTTTCTGCAATTCAAGCATGTCGAAGTAGAATAGTTTATCTCTAGGCATTTAAAAAAAAAACAACTCACTCTCAGCACCTACTCCCCTCAATAAGGAAAGGCAATACCCTTTTCCAGAGATTGTAAAGGAAATAACATGGTGCACAATCTATCGCCATAAGGTCATTGAAGTTTCAGTAGGAAAATACACACTTAATGCAGAATGACACACATTTCTCTCTCATTGTTGCATCAGACATTGCATTGTTTAGTCACTGAAGCGAGAGAGTCACTGGAGAAAAATATGGGCAACAACGAGGATAATGAACGTAAAAGACCATAAAAAACAAAATAGCATTGTTTTTAAAAGAATATTTTAAGCCATAAATTAACTCTTTCACTGTCCTAAGCCCGAGAAATTCACGCATATTATAATTTTACAAGGAAAAAAAATAGTTAAAAACTGCGTTAATACTTGATTTTATATAATATTTGTTGACTTAGTGTCTCTTTCTTAGAAAATAAACCGAAAACATTGTTGAATTCTTTTGATCTGAGGAATTTTTATGTGATCCATGGCAGTGAAAAGGTTAACAGCTGAACCCTTGAAGTAAAGAGGATCAGTAGAGGGACTGTTGAAACTGGAGGTGCGTGAAAATTCTGAACGACAAGGGGGCTGATCCCAATGAGTACATAAATATGACCCCTTCACTTTCGATTTTTTTCTGAAGCCATTTTACTCCGAGACACTTCCCATTTCTCACTATTTCTCCACTGAAACTTTAGGTATAAGCAGCAAATCCGTTTCAATATTTAATGTTAAGAAATTCAATACTCGTATTCGAAGAAGCACAAAGCCTTGACTACGCGAATTTTCGCATCCCACACTTAACTGACCCAGAACAACATGGCGACATGTCTATTCGTTTGAAGCCATTGCACTATGGACCGTAAAAACAGGGTGCGTTTTTTAGATTTCTTTCAATGTATTTCTGTGTCTGACTCAAAGTGGTCCTCATATGGTGACGTTATTAGATGTTAGCTGTTTCAGAATTAAAGATTACAGTGCGGGAAATGCTGCTGAAACAATAGGCATGAGAAGAAATCGAAAGTCAAAGACACTAGTAAATTCTAATGCGGGATCTCAGTAACAATTAAATCTTAAGGTACATACTCATTTTTTTGTTGCTGAGTTCAATAAGGTGACAGAGTTGAAATTTTCAAAATTCTATCTTTTTAAAAACATTTTCTAGCAACTGGGAAGAGGGCCTGAAACGTAGCTCTAAAGCTGGAATTCATTTTGACAAATATAAAAAAGTTGACGCCTGCATTCAGGTCGTCCAAGATAAACAGAAACGCAGCGCATGTTTTGAAAAAATTACCATAGCTGTGTCTGATGTAGAACTCTGGTTCTAACAGCTGGGCAAGGTAAAATATGATTCTCGGGAACATATTTCCTATGTATACACCAATCACAACCAGCAGCATCTTCACAACTTGCTTCTCTCGTTGACTAACTCCTGAGGTGTTTCTGCCCTGACCTGGGAATGTTGATTTCCTAATTTTCCTTAAGGCATCTGAGGATTTTCTGAGATAGTATACCGTCACAGCCGAGCAGACACAAAGAACCAAAAAGCAGAGAAAAGGTAATAGGATTGCCATTATCCTGTAATAAACTAATATCACCCGTCCATGAGAACGGTAAAAACTGTTGTAGAATAACACAGCAACAGTTGTGTTAAATTCTGGATTGTAGACATAGACAACATCCCACAAAAAATACAAAATGGCGTAGGCTCCAAATACAATGATGGATATTGCAGTTACCATAGAGAGAGTGAACTTTGGCGTGAAGACAGATCTTACAATAAAAGGCATACATACGTACAAACATCTCTCTACTGACACGTAGGAGGCTAGGGCATATGAAACAGATCCAGAGAAAATATGGGTGTATGCTGAAAAAGTGCTTGATACATTGCTAAAAGACACACTAAGTGCAGGTGAGATTAAGCTTATGGGCTTGTCCAGTCTATCTACCATATCAACAAAGCATTTGAGAAAATCCCACATTGCGATGCATGTCATAGAAATATTGACACCATCTTTGTATCCCAGGCGAGCAAATACGAGGAAATTCAAAATATTTGTAACCAGACCTAAGCAAATAATGAGGAGAGTAATCCAATAGTCAACAACATTTGTTAAGGTTGCAAAAAGTTCGTTGTTAATTATTTTTTCTCGCATTTTCCTTGATTGCGTGTAAGATATTTTCTGAAGTGCTTGGATAAATAAGAGACTTAATGTGATGAGTTAAACAATAGAAGTCATTGGGAAAAAAAAAACAAACAGCTTTCTTTGCACCAAAAGCGTTAAATGTACATTTGCGTCAACTTATCTTTGAGGTCTTCTTCGAGCCAGACTGACTGACTGCTTATACCGAGGTAAATACCAGACCTGCTGATATCTTGTCACTTAATATATCACAATCTTAATTCTGCAGGTTGATCACTCCCAAGTACCATGGCTGGATGACTGGTAGAACGCGAGCCTTTGATTTTTTTTTATTTATGAGGACAGACAAAGGCTAAACCTCTGACGTATGTGTGTCCAATTACCAGAGGCAAATTAAAAAAAAAAACGAAAAAAAACCCCAACCTAATAAAACAGGCAAAACAAAATCCTGCAGATCCTGCAGATGTATAATCGAACACCCCAGTTTCGTTGGAAACAAACTGATTCAAAGTCAGTTGCTTGTTCAGGTGAGATAAGTTTTATCAGGTTGTGTAGGCAGTTAATGTTCAAAAGCTATCAGCCAATTAATATTAAAAAAACTATTAATATCTGTTATGGAAAACAGGGTAGTGTAGCAAATGGCACATAACTGTTCAGAGGGCAGGATGGAGGATAAAACAGGAGGCACAATATGAACTCGACATTTGCTTAAATGATTAGAACGAGGACATGAAGAAGCGGTCTTCTACTAAACTGTCGAGTCTTTACAGTCTTTCTCTCAATATAATGTTTGATGGGAGCTCCAGAAACAAGTCTGTCCATCGATGTCTAGGCATTAACTTGGTGTTCTGTTGCAATGCACTATTTACGTCTTTCAAGACATTTACAGTCTATTCCTCGAATTGTAAATGTTGATAGACTTCGTAAAACCATTGGCATGCTTTCTCTCAATCGTTGAGACGAGATTTCCACGTCCTATAGCATATCTGATGGCATGCACTCATGCAGTCGCCTCATTTCACTTTGAATGCTTTTAAAACAGAAACAAATCCAAGGAAAGCCCTGAAGTCTTTTCAAAAAAAAAAAAAAATCATTCGCTAACGTCCGAAACAACGAATCGGCTACACTGTGTGATAAAGTAATCCAGTCGTTGCTCTGTCCATAGCGCAGGAGAACTGGTGAACCGTTTTATTTCCTTTTGTATTCTACAAACCAATTGTACATTGCCGATAAACAAGAGTGGCAGAAATTCAAAATGCTGTTAAATTACATAAAGAAGTCTTTGAAGCGATTTTGAATGAAGTGTTTCTGGAAAAAAAATCGGAAGGAAATAGTGTACAATATCTCAAAAATTATTTAAATTTCAGATTTTTGGTTGGTGAGAATATATCAAATTTGTGTAAACAAATTTCAAGAAATTACCTTCAGGTGATTAGAATACACAACAGCAAAACAACTGTTTGACATCTTTTGTAAAATCTTCAGACCACGAGTTTCCACTCAATAATAGACTTGAGAAAATTGGTATTCAAATGGGGAAACGCCAACTATAAATAATTTCGTTGAAGTGTATAATGTCAACTGGTGACATTTTATGAAAATGTAATATCTTGTCACAATCTTTCTTTTACGTTCCACCTCTTTGCGATGTAGAGTCCTATCTGCACCCGTGCAAGCACCCTCGAAAGTCTATTATATAGTTTCGGCATTATTATTTTGATATAATATTATTACTTCTTTGAATAGGTATCTGCCAAATTACAGGTGAACTTTTTCTCCAGCAGGCAAATAAACAGAACGCCTTTTTAGGCCTTTGGTGAAACAATTTGAGAAAACTAAACAGTCGTGTCGTTGTTTAGAATTGTTTGTATGAAATATAGTTCTACGACGATTCAGCACAGTTTTAGCTATAATGGGTCTTTTCAAGATAGAAAATCCAAAAACGCCCTCACAGGAACCTTAATGAAGGTATCTGGGAAACCTGGGTGAAATCTGGTGTCAAACAACTGGTGCTGTTGCAAATGACAGTATTTTTAACATCATAACCCTTGAAGAAGAAAAATGCACCATTCAGCACCTTTATGGTTATTTAGGCATAGAAACTCCAGTGTGTTTATGGTGATAGGCTGCACATCATATTTCCTACACGGAAACCTCTGGGAAAGTGTAGTGCCTTTTCTTAAATTTTTGTTATTGAGTCTTTCGGTATCTGAGCACCGTAAGAGCATTTTAAGTCATGAAGATTATCTTCCTTACTAGAATTTAAGGCATTTGAGAACTTAGAAAATAGTCGATTTCCGATTTTGAAAAAAGCCATTGTAATTCTTCAACTTAAGTGTATAGTTAAAACCATTTCTGAATATACGAAATATATTTCGTATTGTGAGTGGTTTCAGTGCTAAAAGTGACTTGAAAAGTTCAAGCCTCGCGTCTTACGGTTGATAATATTCTCAATACACTGTCAGTGTCCTGTTTCCAATGTGAATATCTGGGAATTATTTTATTTAAGACGAAAACTGTTCATGACTTTGTCCGTTTTCAGCAAATTCCTAAATTTTTTTGGTCCACAAGTGAGAAAAAGGTGTACGTACAATAACATAGAGAGAAAGGCTGTATTTCAGCTTTTGGTTTTGTGACTTTACCAACGTTAGGTTTAAGAGTAGACAGAAAGGTTGGTTTTCTGCTGATGGAATTTATGAAGCCTACGTTCTTACATGTTTGCTTACATCTTCAATTCTGCTTTTTCACTCTGTTGATTTTTGGATGTTAAACGTAGATAATAATAATAATAATAATAATAATAATAATAATGAAAATGCGGTTTATAAGTCACGAATCCTCGACTTCGCACTATTATTACCCCAGCAGGCCAGGTCATTCTAAAACATTCTCACCTCCCTTGGGAGCATTCAATGCCGCTGCCATTTACAGGCACTGATCACTATCATTTAGACAATATCTTTCCCTGAGGCTCCAATTTCACAGGTAGGTGGTCTGATGAAAATGTGAATGAAATGCTTTCCCATGGCACCTTCAACACGACCTTAGTCGGGAATCGAACATAAGGGATATTAGGGTTTGTTTTCTCAAGTTTTATTTCATTTTCAATTTTATGATTCAGAAAGATCTAAAAGCTCAGTCTTAAGATGTCACGTTCTTGTCTTTATTCATTAATGACGAAGGCACTGGCGATAAAACTCTGAAGAAACATAAATGGAACGTATAATTGTGATGCTTGCTAAATTATTTGAAAGTAAAATTGTGGCTCTGTTGTACAAAACTACACATTTCATTCTCAGATGTCGCTACTGGTCTTAAGTGGGCTCACATTTTATATATTTGGTTGAACTTTGACATACTTTGTTTCCAGAATTTTATCATAGCCAGTTACATACTTCACAGGGGATGTTTGAGCATCACATTCGTCAACAACTGTAGTTAATAATGATGATATCATAAAGAAGAACACGTACGTTTACGTACAAGCATCCAGTGAACTTTAGGAGACAGATAAAGGAAACGGAAACAAACGGACGAATGCCAGTGAGAACGACCTAGGAGACACACACAAAAACAACAAATGTTTACGATAAGTGCCATATTCCAGACAATATCAAGACTAGAGAGAATAGGAGGAGAAAGAACGAAACAAACAAAGATGTATACAGTGATCTTCTCTTTTTTCCAGATCATGAACAGAATGATCTTGAGAAAGAAACCGAAGGGAGAATGAATAGCAGCTCACTTCGATCTAAGCACGGGTTAACGTAACCCACATGGACATGATAAAACTTGCATAGCAGGACGGGCATTGACACGAAAAACTTGCCGCCCCCCCCCCCCCCCCCNCCCCCCACCCCCCATTTATACAACCAGATGTAGTGAACTATAGATACTGATTGCACTAGGGAGAATTGAAAGCTTAAGCGTTAACGATAGATTCTATTATCATCGTAAGAATTATATTAGTGCAGTAGTGCTAAATGCACCTTTAGTAGCGTCCAACATGCAGAGGTAATATAATTCCTACGATGATAAGAGATTCCATCGTTTATTCGCAAGCTCTCAAATGTCACATGCAGAAGAACGCTTCCAGACCCTCGGTGTAAAAGTAAAAGTAAGAACCTGGATCAAGTCGTCGGATCAGAGCCTCGGAAAGTAGACTCTATGATATATTCAGATCACATCTATAGGTCCTTACTTGGAAACTGAGCATGTCCTGAGTGTCAAATAGCCAATTCGTTACCCATGCAAGCCAAGAACATACTCGAAACCTATTCACTTAATGATATGATAAAATTTACAAATCTGAATTTGGATTTTCCTGCTGACTGTCCTGGTGATTCGAGGTGATATTATGAATAGCCATTATGCGGCACTGTATCGGTACGAAAAGATGACGAGAAATGATTGCAATATTCGTCTCTTTTATTTATTTTTTTTTAAAGAAACGACGATATTCGTCCTTTTGTCAGAAAACAGAGGACAAAAAAATGGAGAAAATGTTTTTGACAAAAGGACGACTGAACTATAAAAGCATTACAATTTGATATTTGCTTCTGAAACCAAGACAGAAAGATGCAGCATAGCCCGTTCTGTTTATGATGTGAAAATCCCAATTTTGCCAACTTTCGATACTCCTTCTTTTGTCAGAAGAGGGAGAATACTCTGAAACAGAGCCCTGTAAACTGCACGTTAACAAACGTAAAAGAAAATCACCAATATTAAAATCACAGAAGTGATGCTTGAAGGAATTCAACTTTAAAAATCTTTTTACCTGTCTACTCTTAGTTGTTTGAGGTGTTTTTTTTGCCCGTTTTAGTGCAGTCCGAAGAATTTTTATATAGGCCTCACATATTTATGAATACTCATAAGCATTTCTTCAAGAAGGGAAAAAGGACTTGAAACATAGCTTTAAAGTTAGAACTCATTTTGAGGAATATAAAAAAGTTAACTGAAGCATTAATGTCATCCAAGATGAATAGGAACATTCCTGATGTTTTAAAGAGATTGTTGTAAACGGCTCTCATATAGAAATCGGGTTCTAGCAGCTGAGCAATGTAAAAGACGATCCTTGGGAACAGATTCCCTATGTAAACGCCAATTATGACCAGTAACATCTTAACGACTTGCTTTTCTCGTTGACTAATTTTAAATTCTCTTCTGATCTTGTTTTTAGAGCTTAGTTCGTCAGTTTTCCGCACAGCTTTTGATGATTTTTTCAAAAAATGAATCGTTACAATGGAGCTTATGCAGAGAATCAGAAAGTTTAAGGTAGGGATTAGAATTGTCATAGTTTGGTAGTACACCATGATAGTATTTTTGTTTGATAAGTAAAAGTCTCGATAAACACGCACATGGGTGGTTGTATTAAATTCTGGGTTGTATACAAAGACAACTTTCCATATAAAAAACATAACAGTGCACGAGCCAAACACATCACGGAAATGATGATGACCATGAAAAGAGTGAACTTTGGCGTGAAGACAGACTTGACTGTGAAAGGCATACACACGCACAGACATCTCTCAATTGATACGTAAGTAGCCAGAACAAATGAAACGGAACTAGAGAAAATATGAATATATATTAAGTAAACACCTACTACTTCTTTCAAATACACACTCAGTGTAGGTGAGACCAGACCCAATGGCAGGTACACTCTATCCACCATATCAACAAAACATTTTAGAAAGTCCCACAGTGCTATGCATGTCATAGAAATGTTCACACCATCTTTGTATCCAAGACGAGCAAATACAAGTATATTCAGTGTGTTTGTTATCAGACCTATGAAAATAATTGCTAGAGTAGCCCAGAAATCTACAAAAGTTGAAAAATATGAGAAAAGGTCATTGTTAATGATTTGTCCACGCATCTCTAGGTTTTGTGCAGTTTATCTTTTAGATTCTTGCAGCACATCCACTTGAAAGACGTCTCATACAATATGCATATCAGTGCTCAGCGCCGAAGTCTTTATGTGCCGACATGTTCTAAAATATGACATATTATGAAAGTCACAAATAGAGTCTCAGGTATTGCGGATCCTTTTTTTTTTGTTGTTAACTATGATTTCGAGAAAGCTTCTGAAAAAATGTCACTGTGAATAGGAGTCGTTCTTTTGTTATTGTCCGTCGCGACATAAGAAAGAAGGCATAATAGGCTGTTCTATTTATAGTATATTCCAAACGTTGCTCGGTTCAGAATGTGGAAGAATCACACTAGGCTTTAGCTGAGGAAAATAGTAGAAAATTAGCGGAAAGAATATACTACAATAGAAAAAAAAAAGGAACAAAATTGTGTCAAAATGATTATGAGCAATACAAAAGCACTGTCTAATCGCTACAGGAGCGTTCATCATCAAAATCCTTAGGAGATGAAAGTGGTCCGATAGTGTAATATCTCCTCCTCCTCCTTAATATAGCTCTACAGCCTTCTGCATTAAACTGATAACCATCTTAATACATGTACACAAGCTAATACCATTGTTATCTAATTTAACTGAACATACATCTTTATTAGAGCTTGAACGGCAAAAGCTTGTTCCTTTGATCATCGGCTCCATGCCAAATTCATCCGAAAATTTTACCACCACCAGTGTTATACAAAGACTCTCAGAGGCATAACGCGACTGCCGTTCCAGCCGATAAATACTTCTGCTTACACAACAGCGAAATTTTGTTTCGCTTCCGTCTGGGATTACAAATAGCCGTTGAAGGACCGGGAATTTTTTGTAAATTAATTTTTTCTTTATTCAGAGATTCCAAAAAGCAAAAATCGACGGTCACCGTGATGACCAATGTATCTTTTCGTCCCTTAACATCAACCTTTAAGTCTGTAGCCGTGGTATCTTGTTCGGAAAAGTGACAAAAGTGTTTCCAAGTTGCCACATATATAACAGATAACATTGGTAAAAAACCATCTATCTATAAAGAATTGAAAATGGTCAAAAGTGCATTCTTAAATTTCTGAATAAGCCATAGGCATTTGACCAAAGGTCTAATGCAACAGTGCGCATGTAATAACATCAAAAACAAGATTTACCTCTGTAACCTACCTAGTGACTAGCCCAGGCTCAACCCAATCCGTCTGCAATTTCCTGTATTCTGTTGGACCTGATTGTGAACATTAGACAGGTGTCGTGGTGAAAATATCATGTAACCTGTCCTTTTCACTTACAAGAGCCAAACACAACTTAACATCCCCCAGAACTTAATGAGTGTTTCTCAGTATAGGCATTTTTTTCTTTTACGAGAGCCAAAGTAACATTTCCCAAAACTTTATGTTTTTCAGCTTAGGCTTTTTGATGAGAGCCAAACACAACGCAACATTTCCTGAAACTTAATAAGTGTTTCTCGGTTTGGGTTTTTTTTTCTGTCTTTTTACGAGAGCCAAACACAAATTAACAATTCCCAAAACTTAATAAATGTTTCTCAGCATAGACTTTTTTTTTTAACGAGAGCCAAACACAAAGTGACATTTCCCAAAATTTTATAAGTGTTCCTCAGCTTAGGCTTTTTGACGAGAGCCAAACACAAAGTAACAATTCCCAAAACTTTAATAACTTTTTCTCAGCACAGGTTTCACTTTGGGGTTCGATTTTCGTAAGCAATCACTCTCTACAGCACTTTGCTTTGGACATTCTCAAACAGATATATATTTATCAATCTTCACTTTATCTTCTGACCATTTTGCTATAAGCTTCCTACAATCAATTACTCACTATCCCGTTCGGTTTTCTACCTCCCGCTGAGGTTTTGCAATTTTCTATCTGCACATGAAGTTTTGGTGCTGGCTTGTCTTAATAATTGTCTATGATATTGCCAATGGGAATACCTTTTAGCCTAAATGTCAGAAGAAAATGGCGAATGCTCGTCCATAGTGTTCCACTTTAAAGACTGTGCATGAAAGAGTTCGGCAGTCTAACAGTATAATTTAGTATTATGCGAGAATGTGTTTCAAGTTTCAAGTTTATTTATCTAGGCATGAGCCAACCATATACAATGTAATGTTACATCAATACAAAGGAACAAATGAAAAGGAAGACAAAAAATATATGTATACACATAACTGCTACTAAATTTCATTTATCATTTACATATCTTGTCTCTTTCCCTTTCTCTCTGTTTCACTCTCCCACTAACTTTCTCTTTCATTACCTTACTCACACATGTGCGAATGTGATATGTATGACGGGTAGTGAAGACCACGTGTTCAAACCGTTAGCATAATAGTAATTAATACCAGAATTTAGCTCAGTGTTCTGCGAGAGTGTTTGGTAGCACGATTGTTGCACCTTGGCTTCCACTGAGGCACATCGCACTACGTGACTAGAGTCCAAAGTTTATAAGTTTCCGGAAATGCCTGTAGAAAACACTGACATAAGCGAAATGAACATCCTGCAAGCAAAGATGTATGCGAGACATTTTAAAAAATATTTTGGACAAAGTGAATTTTAAAAAATTGACGGCAACAAATTTCCCCTTAAACCATTTAAATTTCGGATTTACATCTTCTGAGATGGTAAAAATGATATTTTACTGTAATTTTAGTACAGTATTTCTCAAGAAATCAGCATTTGATGACTTGAATACACAAGAACAGAAGAAACATTTGACAGATTAACAATACACTCCAGAGCAAATTTTCGCTTCAATCTACATTGAAGGGTTACTTAACTATTAATGTTCTCGATTTTGAATAAAGACTAACTAGCAGTTTTAAAACATTGTACCATTATCAATAGTCATAATCAATAGTCAACTTCACTTACATAAAATCTAAAATAATTTGGTTTGCCAGAGATAGGTGTGCGGAAATGATAGGTCTATATCAAAACCCATGAGACGGAGTGGAAATGATTGTTAAAACTGGATATAAAATACCAATTTAGCAAATTGATAAAGTTTCCCTGTCACGATGTATCCTTTGATGGTAATTTTCCTTCCGAGTTAAGATCTGGTCTGACCTATGTACGTTACTCATGAACATTCGCAAAAGAGCTCACTTAAGGGAAGGCACTCCCATTTTCCAGAGACTCTATAACACATAACTGGTTCTGAAATTTATACCCATGAGGGCATTGGATTTAGATTCTAATGAAAAATTACACACCAAATAGCTGAATGGTGAGTTCTTCTCCCGCAAGGGTGATGATCTTAGAACAAGTATCATTTGCGATGGCACCAGATGTTTGACACCAGCTTTCACCCATGTCTCTGAGATATCTCTATGCATGATCCTAGGGAGGCTTTTTTTTATTTTCTGTCTTGACTCAGAATTATCAGAAACTAACAACACCCTTCAATGTTCAATGGAATAACTTTATATCTAGCCAGAAAATCGACAGAGCCTCCATATGATTATGCATCAAGGTGTCTAAGAGACGTGAGTGAAATCTGGTGCCAAACAACTGGTGCCATGGCATATGATATTGTCCGAAATTCATCACCCCGGAGGGAGAAAAATGCACCAATCAGCACTTTGGTGTGCAAGTTTGCATAACCATCCATCCACTGCACGCGTTGCGATAAGCTGCACACCATATTATTTGCATTAGAACCGCTGGAAAAGGATAGTACCTTCCTTTAAAACAAGTCGTTTAACTATTTCAGAATATGTCCCAGATGGCAGAAAATGTCTTTTTGTGACAGGAGCTGAACTGCCGCAAGTTCTCGTGACTGACAATTGGGGATTTCTGTTTGTTAAGAGCAAGTTAAGATCTGGTCTGACCTATGTACGCTACTCATGAACATTTGCAAAAGAGCTCACTTAAGGGAAGGCACTACCATTTTCCAGAGACTCTATAACACATAACTGGTTCTGAAATTTATACCCATGTGTACAGTGTATTCCAAGCGATAGCAATTTGTCATTTTCATATAGCCTGGGACATGACTGTTGACAATAGTACAATGTTTTAAAACGGCTAGTTGGTCTTCATTCAAAATCGGAAGACACGAAGAGTTATGTAACCCTTCAATGTAGTCTGAAGCAAAATTTGCACTGGAGTATATTTTTAATATTTATTATCCTTTTTTTGTTTTTTTGTTATTATGCTAATACCTCGGGCTCCTACAAAATCTCTGTAAACTAATAATGAACCTTGATTATGAATAAAATAAAATGAACATAACTAGCTTTAGGAAGTGCCCTCGACTCTTGTAACTTAAATCTCATTGTGAAATCATTCCATTATACCTTTCATGCTCGTCTATACAAATTTATATCAGTGTATCTTTACTTTTACTAGTATTATGTATGCCTGCTCATAATCACCATGTAATGTACTTGAGCTGAATGAAACACTGTTGTTGTTGTTGTTGTTAATGAAACATAACATAATGCTCCCTATGACTTTGCAACTTCAGTTAACGGTTAGGCATATTGTAAATTGCATCAACTTGCACGATTGGTTATCTTCCAGATTGTCAACCTTTTCAACCTAGTAGAAACAGGTCATATCGCTGCAACTCCAGGTAACGGTCAGGCATAATGTAAATTGCATCAACTTGCACGATTGGTTATCTTCCAGATTGTCAACCTTTTCCACCTAGTAGAAACAGGTCATATCGCTGCAACTCCAGGTAACGGTCAGGCATAATGTAAATTGCATCAACTTGCACGATTGGTTATCTTCCACATTGTCAACCTTTTCCACCTAGTAGAAACAGGTCATATCGCCCTTATTATCTTTTGTAAAAATAATACATAGCAACCAAATAGTCATCGAGTTAGCTGCAACGATAGCCTTAATGGACAAAGCAAAATATTCTTTACAATTGTTTAGTAGCATCCTTTTTTAAAGAATGTTTTTATTCGACTCCGTTCGTACGACAGACAAAAGTAAGAGGCCCATCCAATGTCTGCCCTTACAAATAACAATTGGATAACTCCCGTATGACATGAACTTTCACCATTCTCCCAGCCATGGTACTTAATAGTGATCATTCGTAGCATCTCTTACCTGAACCATACTTACCTTGCGATCAGACGTCACCTGGGGCCATCACTGAGCAACGCCATTTGTGTCTGTCCTGTGAAATTCGGTGAATTTCTCGCTTGCTGTTGAATCCAATCTCTTTGGCCGCTCTCAGTAGATTTCTTCCTATATGTTTCTCAGGGGCGGCCTCTTTTCCTTTTCCCCAACATTTCCCACACAGAGGGCCTGCTTTGCAATTCTTTGCAGTTTTTACATTTTTTTTTCAATAGAGCTCTCCGTTCTTCCTACGGAGAATCCCACCGTGATTTAAAATTGTACATGAAAGATGTTTATGTAAATAAATAATCTAAAATATGTTCCAAACAGTGTAAGAGACATTCCAACCACATTCCTGCGCAATGTTTATGTGAAATGTGTATTTGAGTATTCAAAAGATTTAGCCCCGTACATATTAGTAACATTCAAAACAGTACCGCTGAAAATAATTTTTTTAAAAATACAGCTTAGACAAAGGCATAGAGTCATTCAAAAGACCATGAGACCGTTTGGCCACATCTGCATCTAAAAAATGAATGAATTTTATTCGAGACTGTTTGCTCTGGTGGATATAATGATAATAATGTATGTCTTTAACTTACATTGTCAGTCTTGAAAAAGTGTCCTACACGAAACGTT
>JAWQUT010000505.1:383054-397658 GCA_033807755.1 Ellobium chinense
TAAATTTCTTTTTCCTGAAAACCGTTTGAAGTCTCATGTATTTATGTGGTTGTTTAGATGAACTAGTCTAGTCAAGACGGTGCTAAAATTGCTCAAATTTGTTTTTGCTCTAATGGTATCTGGCAAATCTGGACGAAATCGCGTTCCTAACACATTTTTAAAAAAAAAAGCTTTAACTTTACAGCCATTAACTTTGGTTGTTTCTATTATTCTTGAAATATAAACCGAATGGTTGCTGTAAAGTCAAAGATTTTCAGAAATTTGCGTAACTCACATGACATTTCTCTGGAATTGCCTGAACATCTAATCGATACCACTACTAGCACCCGCAGAAATTTTTGTAAATGACAAAGCATTCAGGTGGAATAGTCCGAACATCAATTCAAAATCACTAGTACAAGCACCCATCTTGAAAGTACACCACTCTGCTTGACAGCATCGTACGAAGTTCGTCGGCTTGAATGAGTTCAGTTCAGTTAGACTATATGGCTTTATTAAATGTCCGTATGTTATAAACAGTCGAAATCCCTTTTGAATGATCTCCTTTAACAGAAGAGAATCAATGTCCCTTTTACTTTCATACACGTTGATAATTTAATTCAAAAAATGGCTACAAATTATCAGACAAACTTATACATTATTCTTCTGCTGTGATCAAGAATCTCATTTTATTTGATAAATACCGAGGAGTCATCAACTAATCTATCTAGTTGTTGAAATGATCAATATGCAATGCAATCTTTAGCGTTGAAGACACTTTAATACACTTTAATGATACGAAAAGCTTTTCCATCACGGAAAACTTGCACATTATCGATGAGATCATACCATCGTAAGAAAAACATTAACTCAGCATATTGAACGCAACCAAAGGTACATTCAGGACTGATGCGCTAATGTAATTCTCACGATGGTAAGCGATCCCATCATTAATATGCAAACTCTCAATTAATAGCATTACGAGCGCAGGTAATGTGTCAATTTGCCTGTGAAGATTCCTGTGACAAAAATGGAACTTCTATTATCTTTATTATATTATTGTTTTAGCTTATTTACTGGGTGCACATGTACCTGTCTTAAAACTCGGATCATTTTATGAATCAAAGTGAAAGTACATTCCTATAACTTCAGCTATGTTATCGCTGGTTCAGAGATTGCCTTTCACAAAACAGAATAGAACTGTCTTTTCCAATATCACGATCCACACCCAAAAATTCCGAAGACTAATTTGGTTTCGGGTTTTTTTGTACTTTAACTTGCGCGAGATAAATGGAATAGTTTCCAGAAATGGGTGTTAACTATGGCAGGCGATGGTATGTGGTAGAGAAAATAGAAATGACAATGACATTTCTGTCATCTCGCTCAGTGTTGCTACTCTGGACTGCTGCCTGTACCCTATAGCGAGGATGCTTTTTTCCTTACCGTTTCCCGTGCTTGAAGTGTATCATTGGCTATCCTTTTAGTTCTCATGATCCGAATTTCAACTCTAGGAGCAGAAAATTCTTGTGTTTTAGGCTTAATCAATGATGGAGTGTCAAACTGAAGGCAAAAATTCGCCAATATAGCCTCTCTGGTCATGTGCTATTCCCTTATAGTGAGCAATATATCAAGCAAATACAGTGGGGAAAAAAATCATACAGTTTTACTGTTTAAATGAAGAAAATCAGGCATTTTACCCAGTTTACCCAACATTTCACGAAATTTCCCACATGCTTACGAGAAGCCATTGTGCCCTATCGTAAAGGAAAATCCGTACGAGTGGCAACACTGAACAGTACAAACTGCTATGGCTTTTTTCTGCTATGCAGACGGTCTTAGCAGTCTATGTTTCACACTTGCGTCATAATGGCAACAATTCCCATTTTACTGCCCTCCTTTCCTCCTGCGGCGCCTTTCATGACTGATCATACTAGTGTTTCATAGTGACAGGCAAAGCCTATTGTAGTACGTACATGCGATGGAAATTGTAATTGTATATGTTATGGATGTGCATTTAGGTCTAGACGTGATAATCACTGCATGATATAGTGATCCATGGAGTCTTTAGAAGGAAATGAAAAAGTGAGTGAATACAGAGAGATGATCTTGAGAAAGAATTGCATGGAAGGAATGGCTTGAAAGGAGACCAGGAAATACGCAAATCAAGAATGATTGACCTGAGTAAGATTTAGTAAAGTAGCGTCACGTGTTCGGCTGGTCCAGTTATGTTTTTGGCCAACAGGATTATTGGGAACGCTTTCTCATGTATGTAGTTTACTGCAGGTTGAAAATGCGGTTTGTTGTTGTTTTTCTAATCCAAACATTTTTTTGGGTAAGACTTGAATTACTTTAATGATTATGGTTGCATTTCTCTACACACAGAGGTTTTGTCAACTTGCTTTAATGGATATATATATATTTTATTTTACTTTCATCCAGGGGCTCTACACTGCCTATCATCATGACTAGCCCAATTTCTACATTATCATCTCTGTGTCTGTGTGCTGCAGTGGTGAATCATAACTAAAGGACTTATTCGTCACAGTATTGACGCCTTTTTTCGACGCTTTTTTTTTCATCCTCGGAACGCCCAACCGCACTATTGCCTAATCTGTGCAGAAAGAACTTGGGCTGTATAAACTAGGCTAATGGATCAATTCAATTTTTTGGTCAGTTTTATTCAGAACAACCCCAGGTTACACAACATATGGGTGGTCAGACATTGATATGGCAGTACAGAGACAGAACTGCATAATATACTTATAGACAAAACAACAAAACTGCATATGTACTAATGGACAAAACAACGTAACTGCATGTGCATTAAATAAAGGAAAATTAACATGAGGGAACAAAAAGAAATGGTAATAAACAAAAGATTGTTTTAACATTTTGGTGTCATTGGGGAGAAAATGTTGATTCAAAAGTTCAGGAGATCAGGATGACTTTACAAAAAATGGCAAGATTTAAACGGTTCTGTATGTTTTGATTGCAGAAGATTTCATGGGCGTTTGGAGTATTGGGACAGCAGGTTTCCTGATAATCGATCACCAACATCCGCTTCACTATCCGCTTCTCCCGTTGACTCGTGTCGGAGGCTTCTGTCTCCCTCTCCACGATGGAAGTGACCCACCTGCCACTAGTTCGCGATTGTTCTGAAGACTTACTCAGAAAGTATACAGTCATGACGGAGCATACACAAAGAACCTAGAATTACTAGAAACTTACGGAAGGAATGAAAATTCCGATAAGTTTATAATATACCATCAGGGGGCGAATCCAGGGATAAAAAAAAAAGGGGGGGGGAGAGGGATATAGTTTCACCACGGTCTGATTCAGTCCTATGAGACTGTCCAATATTGATATGTTGTATGGAATTTGGAATAGAGCTACACCATTTTGCGAACAAATATATATGTGATTAACACTGCCTAAATATATAGGACATGAAATAACAATATTTAAATAGACAGGCTCAAGTTTGTTCAGTTTATATAAAAGGATCTGCGAGTGTAGCAGCAAGTAATCATCTCTTTGCTAAATTAGAAAGTTCGAAAGCTCCATGCTTCTGGGAGTCTATCGTGAGTAGACAAGGATGATAGTATCCAGTCCAGTTGGAGGCCACATTGAATATACGTGAGCAACAAGACATCCATAGTCCGTTCCTCCCCCATCGTTGTTCACGAATTGGTTTTTAGACGATGAAGTCCACTGAGAATTTTTTTTTTTTTTTGCACCCACAAGAGCGTGCAGAAGGTTCGTAAAGGGCAGTGATTTGAGAGCTTCTGTTTTAGCGATGGGATCATTGTAAGAATTACATCAGTGCATCTGTGCTGAATGCGCCCTTAGTAGAGATCAAAATGCAGAGTTAATGTAATTCATACGATGATAAAAGATCCCATCGTTGATGCAACAGTTCTCAATTGTTTGGCAAGACGTAAAGTTTTAGCGTTTTTGCTGTAGTGTCACTGATTTCCGAAGGTGCCAAGCCCTTTCATTTCAAGTGTCACGCATAAACTTCCGCCTCAAGATAAATCACCGTGGTACAATTTGTTTACTTTCTGACGGTTCTTTGTGTTGTGTTCAGAAAGTGGGCAACACTGTAGATTTGATGCACAGCACTTGGACGTCTTTCTTGAATGTTCCATCTCCAACCGCAGGTGATCTACTTGTGATATCACGAAGTTCCATATGTAATAATCAGTTGGCGTTTCTGCTGGGGTTTTCTTTTGGTGCTGCATACGCCCAGCATTGGCAGGAGGTTAGTGGCCTATTTCCAACTGCTGCGGCGAGCTTCAACGCCTCTTCAAAATCACCTGTTCGCGACAGGAGTCTAAATCATCATAGACTTCCTGCACAGCCCTGATGACAAGGTCCAGCTGGGAATGTGTTTTCACAATGTCTGCATCTCTACCTTGCAACTCGACAGACAAGCCTTTTACATGCATGGCCTTGACCTTTAATGCATGACTACCAGGTGACCCCCCCCCCCTTTCCTACCTCCAGATTAGTTAATGAGTACTGTACCACTCTATGTACCCAAGTGTCGTTGAACTCATTGCGTGTTAATTTCTACGCAGTAGACGCGAATGATGTAAGCCCCGATGACGACACGGAAATGGCTGTGACCATAAAGAGAGTACGTTTGTTGTGAAAACTGCAGTGCACAGTTTGAGATGAATTGTTTGCGAAGCTTTTAGTGAGCAAATGTTAAAGTGTCTTGTGGTACAGAATCATAAAAATGTCATGTGTCTTTCTTAACCTCGAAATAGATACAGGAGTCCTGCCAGCACCGTTACTATATTGACATTCTAAGAATATCCTTTAATAAGCATACATTGAAATCTCTCTTTGATAGATACAGTACTGATAACTTTATAAAGATAGCCAGTTTAATTACTTTCATAAAGAGCACATATGTTTGAAGAGAGAGAAAGAGAAAGAGAGAGAGAGAGAGAGAGAGAGAGAGAGAGAGAGAGAGAGAGGGAGAGAGACAGACAGATAAACGGACAGACAGACACGCACAGACAGACAGACAGACAGACAGACAGACAGAGACAGGCAGACACACACACAGACAGACAGACAGAGACAGACAGACAGAGAGACATGCAGACAGACAGGCGACAGACAGAGTGTAGGTCATGTAATTTAAGAAAAAATGACTATCTTCGATCTTTAATGCATATTCGTTAGTCTCATCAGTTGTAGTATGACTTGTGTCGTCCACATACCACCTTGAGTGGTCTGAACCTTCTCAATAAACCGTGTGAAACCATATGACTGTGAAAAGCATATTATACATGCAAAGGGAACACCCAGCTGAAAGATAGAAAGCAAAGAGTATTTCCTTAACTGAAAGAAATGCCTCAAGGCTAATATTATGAGGGCGCAAATATTCGAGAGACAATGAGAAAAGGAGTCAAGAACCTTGGACAAAGTGAGATTGAGCACTGCTACAACGCCTGGGTGCGCGAAATGAAACAAAATGTCTGGTGAGCAATGAATCATATATTGAATAGATAACATGCTGAGCTTTATTTTAAACTGTTTTTGTTTTGTTTTGTTTTGTTTTGGTTCTGTGAAGCATTGTTTGCGAGTGCGAGTTTTGTGGAAGAGGGGAACTTTTTTTTTTTTTTATGGGACAGATCACGTACCATAAGGGATAATCCGGACTTAATACCACCCCTACTTCGCGTCTGGCGTATTCGACATTTGAAGTAACGGCGATAAGGAGAATGAAAGCAGTTACCATCAGTGACACTCATCACTCGATCGTCAAACACGATTCACATTCACAACATGCAGCACATATGGAACAAACTCCAACTGTCAGGTTGAATACGTTTACTAAATAGTAATCAGTGATAAGAGCAATAATTAATTAAAATGCCACAATCACTTCATAATATTCCACAAAAACCAGTGGCCACGTATCCATAATCCCTGCATTAATTTTATCAACTTATTGCAGGCAAAACACGTGAAATAGGAAGGGCCAATGTTAAAAATTAATATAAGTAGAGTTAAATAGTTTAATAATAAAAATCCAGTCAACTAAAACCAAGCTTTCTGGCAAAGCCCTTCGCCAGAGTATGAAAGTATATGTAAAGTGACCAGTCTCCATGTTAGAGATAGCTAGAACTGGTCACTTTACACATATTACACTTTTATACTCTGACGAAGAGCTTTGCCGGAAAGCTTGGTTTAGTTTATTGGATTTTTATTATTAAACTATTTAACTCTGCTTATATTAATTTTTAACATTAGGCCTTCCTATTTCACTTGTTTTGCTGTCTTTCCCTATAGGCCCTCAGTCCCTCTTTGTTTTGCTTTAACTTATTACGGTAAACACGTCAAAATCCTAAAGCATTAGCAGTGTTCATCCTAGTTAAGGCAATGCATTAATCAGCTTTAGATTTAAGCACAGAACCACAGGTTCTTACATTTTTAACTTGGGCTGCTCTAACTTCTTCACAAACGTAGTATTCCTGACACCTTCAAAACTTCAATATTACAATCTTACCAATTTTAATGTTACAATTTCAGTAATAATGATGAAAATGATGCGGCTCAAAATGTTCTGTTTCCAGATGAATGCCCACTCCCGTATCTTCACACAATTATTACCCCAGCCGGCCTGACCACACTAGGACTTCCTCAACTCCCAAGGAAGCATACAGTGTCGCTTCCGTTAACAGGCACTGATGCACCTTTCTGATAATATCTTCCTCTGCTGCTTTGCATATAGCCAGATATTCATTTTACATACGGTGGACTGACAGACAATGTGAAATCGAATCAACGACTTTTAGATTTCGAGTCAATTCGTTGTAACCACCCTGTCATATTGTTCCACACTTGACCTCATTGTTAAAATTCCACCCATCCATCCCAAGTCACGGCTTCATTATTTTCATGCCACTACATTACTATTGTCTATCTTTTTTAAAAAAAAAATTATACTGGATTACTCAATTACTCGAGTGAACGAGTAATTATTGTTGTGATTAGTTTGTAAGCTGATTTATGAATCGTATGGCAGTATGCATGAATGTGAGTTAGTCTGAGTATTGTATTGTAATGAGTTACGTACTACTATGTTTAGACTATTTGATTATTTATTATTTACTCTCATGTACCACAGCCAAGGCAATTTTCCTTTCTAAGGATAATAAAGTCATTCTTATCTTATCTTATCTTATCTTATCTTATTCTAAGAATTTCCTCCCATATGGTTCACAATGATAATTATCCAAACAGGACATGACTTGACGGTTTGGATACAGCTCCACTCTACTCCCCTATTCGCATACAACGTCTGTCCCAGTACACTGCCCTCATGGCAACATCAGCGATGTACTAACCAGTGCGTTCCAAGCCGTAAATCTGCTATCTACAGTACACTTATGTTTATTATGTCTCCATAAAGAATATTTTTCATCTAATGAAGTTGGAGTAAAGGAAGACATGTGGATCATATTGAAAAGGTTGTGGATATACTATTTTTTTATGTTCCTTATTCATTACCACCACCACCACCACCACCAACAACAACAACAACAACAACAGCATCAACAACAACTACAACAACAACAGCAACAACAACAACAACCTCTGTATTGAGAATCGAACACTCAACTGACAGTTCTCAAGCTCAGCGTTCTAACCACTGAGCTATCGCGCCGCTGGAGTTCTCGCGCTAGCAAACTAGAGCATATTGCATGACGAGCGGTGCAAAATGTAAAAGCTGCTATTTTTACCCGAATCTGTCACGAGTATACTGTAGACAGCAGATTCGCTTCCCGCCCTCCAAGTCCTACGTTAAAGGCCAATATGTTCTGACTGATCCTGTTATTATATTATGTCCTCTAAGGCGTTCGGTTGCACAGTGACTAACGCTAACATAGTGCACACCCATTCTCCATCCGGCTCACGCTTCAGTCATTTCACTCTTGCTCCCACACGCAATAAGCTCATTTACACCAAAAATAAATTTGCAGAATATGCCGAAATTTCGCGAAATGTGCAAACTCGCGGGCAAAGCTTCAGAAACGCAGATTTTCGCAATAATTTACGGCCACACTGCTCTGGTTCGGCGGGGTTACGAAATACTTCCAAGAGGCAAGATCTAAGTATCTTTGAATTCTTATAATGAACAGGGTCTGTGATACGACACTGGCAAAGCTGGAGAGCTTGGGGTCACCTTTTTTCAGTTGTTATATCCGGGCTGTCACATTAGATGATAGAGGGAACTGAAATGTCCGTTTAATGGCTGATTTACAATTACGATGTTAATAAGCTCGCTTGGTGTCGTGTCGCGTATGTAGGTTTCGAACAATGATCTATATCTTTGTTGGTAAAAGCTTGCTTTGAACTAGTATTCCTCATTAACCGTAATAACGTTATTGTCTATTTCTTTATTCGCTGATAGAAATTTTAACACCACGCAAATATCAAATAGTGATCGACCTAATTGGTTCTGGAATGTCTTTGTTCGTCGGTAAAACATGTGCCCCTTTTCCCAATTAGTAACTGTACCTCCCCATCTTGTTAAAACGTTCCACCTGCAGGATAGATAAATATGCTGTAATTGAGGATTAAAGAAAGACACGCAGGAAAAATCAGTGGAATTCAAGCAAGACATTCAATAAAGTTAAATTTGCCTTGCATCTTGACACTCAAATGTAAGACTAATTAAATAAGACTAAAAGAGCATTGAAAGTTAATGTAAATAGCATCGACCAACAGATGTCGGATACACGCTGTCCAAAAAAACTGTTCATAACTTAGTTCGTGATAATTTCTATTATTATTAGATCTAGATTGATAATAAGCATTTACATGTATGCCTAATTACCACTGGGTACTGAATGTTAAATGTAAATAGCATCGATCAGTGGAATCTGGATGCACAACATCAAAAAGAGTTTATAAACTAGGTCGTGGTGACATAATCTACTGGACTGATTATAAGACAGACTACCAGTGCTCGTCATTGTTAGTATTTATTTGGAACTATCCAGTTACCCTAAAACCTAAATGAGGTGCTGATACTGTCTACAATGCATCTCCGCTAACTGCAGCCATTAAATTGAAGCTCATGTCACTAGGACTCCAGATATCAGGATGAAACGGACTAGATCGACAAGTGATTTGCAGCTATTAATGGCCGTGGCAAAGTATATTCCTTTGGGAGTTGAAGACATCCTTGCATGATCTGGCCTAATGTGTAAAAATAGTGTAAAAATCACGTGAGCAGATAGTTGCTTGAAAACGAGACTATTAATTGGCATTATTATTATCATTATTATCATCGTCATCATCATCTTCATCATCCTCATCCTCATCATGGCTCCTCAATCATTGAGATCAAAAGAGTGACCTCGACTTCTAATGTCTGAATGAAAAAAGAAGACGGCACCGGATGAGGTCCCCAAAACCCCACTCATCTACAGATTTAAGCTGCTTGACATAATATCAGGAGACCAACGCATTGGTGTTCAGTGAAGCTGACTACTGTTATAGTTTGCAATCGCCTGGTGCGATTCAAATATTTCGTGGCCACATAAAACTGACCATTCAAAATGAGTGGGAAATTAATCGATGATAAACTCTATGCTACTTTCGAAGATATTGTTGAGTACGGGACTACACTAGTGATTGCCTGTCTGGGTCTTGTTACAAATACGTTGAATGTAATCGTATTCGCCCGTCAAGGATACAAGGATGGTGTCAATGTCTCTATGACGTGCATCGCACTGTGGGACTTCCTGAAATGTCTTGCTGACTTCGTGGACAGAATGTACAAGCCTATAGGTCTAGCTTCGCCTGTTATGGCTAGGTCCTATAGAAATACAGTTAATGTTTATTTCGCATACACTCATAATTTCTCGAGCTATGTCTCATGCGCTCTGGCTTCCTATGTATCTATTGAGAGATGTCTGTGCGTGTGTATACCTTTTACCGTCAAGTCTGTCTTCACGCCAAAGTTCACTCTCTTCATGGTCACCGCCATTTCTGTGATCGTCTTTGGAGCCTACATTGTGATTTATTTTCTGTGGGAACTTGTCCACGTTTACAGTCCAATATACAACACAACTATCCCAAATCAAGTCCATAACGAATTTTACCACACACACGGCGAGGCCATTATGGTGTATTATAACGTGGTAGCGTTTCTTGTACCTTCAGGAAGCATTCTGATTCTTTGTGTGTGCTCCGTGGTAACGGTGTATTTTCTGAGGAAATCTTCGGGTTCGCTGCGGAAAACTGGAGATTCAAACATTGCCAGCAAAGACAAAAGTTCATCCGGGGTTAGTCAGCGAGAAAAGCAAGTTGTGAAGATGTTATTGGTCGTGATTCTTGTATACATCGTAAACCTGTTTCCTCGGATCGTCTTTTACATTGCTTCGCTGATAGAGCCAGAATTTGCGCTCAGAAGATTTTACAACAATGTTTTCGTGACATCGGCCATGTTTATGTTTGTTTTGGACGACGTAAATGCAGCCGCCAACTTTTTTATATTTGTTACAATGAGTTCTAATTTCCGAGCCACCTTTCTAGCCATTTTCCCTTCCGCTGGAAAATGGCTCTGAAATTATCGTTTTGTCAGTTCCACAGTAGTCAGTGTAAATTCTAAACCAATGGGCGTAACCGATGGCACATTTGCGAATGTGAGATATAAGAAATAACTACTCTACTGTTAAACCAAGTGATAAATTTGTGCCCATATATTTTTTTTACGTTGACCTCGTTTCTATCTTTGTTGTTATTGTTTTTATTTGATATGATACAAGTATATAAAAGTGACATTTCTTGACATCGTCTCCGCAACTGCACAAACACAATAGTTTTTTCTACACAACAGTGACAGAGACATTTTTGTAATACGTGTAATTACAAGTCCTTAGAATGCACACCAGAAAAAAAAATAAAGCTGACCTTAAGTGAAATGCTAAGTAATAACAATTTCAGATAGGGCAGGGTCCAATAGATGCTTGGAGTAATTCAAATAGCAATGCTTATAAAACGTCCTTCAAACTGCACATAAAAACGGCAAAAGTAAACAAAAGTATAGGGATGCTACGACTTTAAAGCAAAGTTTCGAAAGTCTACGCTTTTTTCATCAGGCACTAAGAGTTTACTCATAAACTTTCGATGATTTGCAATGAAGTTTTAGTATCCCTTTACTTTTAGCTTACTTTTGCTGTCTTAATGTGCAGTTTGAAATAATTTTTTTATGTGCATTGATAGAGACACTCTTAATCAGTATGAGATGCTAGCTTACAATGTGTTCGTGGAATCAAATTCCCACTCGACAACTGACAAGTCTTTGGCTGAAGACTTCTTGAAACTCGGATGACCTCTCAGTTGCTTGGGCTGCGGCTGGGAGGAAGTCACCCAGGAAGGGACGATGTTCCCTGGAGTTGGTTGTCTCGTCCTTTTTGACAGGGCGCTTCCCATTCCAGCCAATGAAAAGTGAATTACTAAGCTGCTGACTTACCTGTTCTGCTTACTATCATTTCTAACGCATTTTATTCAGGCAACAACGTGGAATTAAGTTAAGGGAGTGATCATACTGGCTGGACAGTCAAGAACATCTCACGCGCACTCCAGTCTGAGTGTATTTTTAACTGACACAAACATTTTCCAAGTTATCTTCCCGTTCCGACTGCGGGTTTTTCATTCTAGGTTTATGTGCTTAAATTCACTCATACCAGCAACCTGCTCTCTAGCTCAGAGAATTATCACACGGACTCAAAATATCATGAAGAAAACTTCCCATGAACCAGGCTACAATTAAATACTTTTTTTTTTTAATTGTAAGATGAGTGAGAAGCATGTTGCTGTTTTTTTTATTTTTTTTGTTAAATATGAAAATCTTATTGTGCAGCAAAAGTACTCTCCATGGGATAGTCTGGCTGTCTATTCAAAATACTCCTGTCATCAAATTAATTGGTGTATAGCCAACATAGTAAGTTTACCGGGCATATCCATTCACTGTAAGGACACGAGTGTCTTATTATCATTCGTTAATCAATGGCTACATTTTCATCGTTGTCTTCAACATCATATTCAATGCATTTTCATCACATTATTATCATTATAGTCTTTTTATAAGCACTTCCATATCAACTTTCAGCAGGGTTTCTCTATTCCTTACACTACCTCTATGAACAATTTTTAGCCCACCAAACTTATGTTTTCTTTTTGATCTTTTAATGTAGTATGTCTAAGGGCTGAACAAGGGTCACAAATGACCAGAAAATTGGTATAATTATTTTATACCTTTGATGTATAAATGTGTAGTAAATTACCGTTTGAATTCTTTACAAGCTTAAATAGTTCTGTTTGTTTGTTTCTGTAATCATTGTGTGTGACGAAACCCTTTAATTGTTGTTGTTTTTTTTGTTAACATTGTTTAAAATTATTATGATCATGGTGCTCTTCGTTGTCATCGTAAACAGTATGAATGCAAAATCGATCGTAAGGAGTGCAATACAGGTTGTAGGAGTCAAATTGAAAGAGCTTCTTTGAGCCATTTAATACAAATTTCTCTTCGAACCACAGGAACGTTCGAGATGACCAAGGCTAATCTGCAGGTCTGGTGTCACCATTGTGCCCAAATTATGTACTGTTTACAGTTTGGGTCCTTCATTTATATTTCTCACAATTTTACATTAGATGAAACGGGGTTAAAAATGTGGCCTTCTTTTGCAGCTCACAGGCCCGCATAAATGAAATCCGTTAAAGTCATTGAGAAACACTGCCTGCAAGAATTATTTTTTAACAAATTCAAGACCGAATTTCACCACTTTTGCGGTGTGGTTTTATGTTATACGATTATTTCTACACAATTTATAATCTGCTACTTTCTACTCTAACAGTCCAATTTTTTGCGACTACTTAGGCTCCTGCAACCTTAGGGTGCTGGAGCCAAAATATATTGTAAAAGCTTCTTTGAGCCATTTAATAAAAATTTCTCCGCGAACCACAAGAACGTTCCGAGATGACTAAAGCTAGTCTGCAGGTCTGGTGCCATTACTGTACTCAAATTATATACTGTTTACAGTGGGATCCTTCATTTAAATTTGTTCACAAGGGGTTAAACATTTGGCCTTCTTTTACAGATCACAGGCCTGCACAAATGCAATCCGCCGAAGCCAGTGCGAAACATTACTTGCAACAATTATTTTTTTTACTAAGTCAAGCCTGAATTTCGCCACTTTTGCGGTATGGGTTCATGTTAAACGATTATTTCAACTCTACTACTATCGACTCTGATAGTCCATTTTTATTTTGGTCCAGTCAAACTCCTGCAACCTTTAGCCCGAAAGTCCGACAAATTTCGTAGACAACATCCCGGGACTCTCTGATTTGGTGCTTGATTTAGAGCTAAGGTCAAGGTGATTGGTAGGATTAAAAGCTTTCATCAGTTCACACGATAGGATTTCGTATTTATAAATACGATGGAAAACTAGGTGATGCCAGAAAGTAATTTCTTGATAACTTCTTACATTTATAGAATGTATGATGTAGTTTATGATGAATTACATGTATTATTACCATTCGCAGCAAAAAACAAAAAAAAAATTGTCACGTTTATTGCAAGTAACTTTCAGAATTACAAAAAGAATTAAAGAAGAAAAAAAACCTATTTATGAACATTTTCTCTAAGCCACTGCACTGTTATTTGTGAACTAACTATATCATGTTTGCTCATATTGTATAGAAATGAACATGCTTTATTCTGAAACTAAAGTTAGGACAATTACTGTAATTAGTTTCGTTTCCATCTTTGTAATTGTTACGCAGTGTGAATTTTTGTCATTCTGTTTCTCTAAATAGTAATAGAAAATAGGTGACTATTCAATTCCTCTGTGAACAGTAGATATGCCAAAAGAAAAAAAAAATCATGCTGAGGCAATACAAATGCAGAATACTTTTTCTGGCTTACGCTGTCAAACTTTACGTTTGAATTTGGAATACCGGAACCTTATTAAAAGCTGAATAATACCTTGTCAGGTAGAGGTGTCTGTAGCTGCTGGAACGTAAGTGACGTCAGCGTTTTTGTCACAGGCTTCTGCTGATTGTGGAAGGGAATAATTCTGGGCGCAAGGGCCAAACCCGGTAACTCCAGCTCTCCTTATTGCGTCGTATTACATACGCGCACGGTAACAGAATGATGCTCTTTCTTCGCAAAATTGACTCGATAGGACACTATAGATAATTTTCAGAGAGAAAGGGTATTGAAAAACGGAAAACTATTTTTGAAGTGCATGCCTATGTTAAGGGCAATATCATGTGACTCTTGCAGAGCTTATATTATGCAATGGTTATATGCGAAGGTCTGTAGCAGCGATAACTTGACAAAGCACAGACATGTAATAGGGAGCTAGGGTTGATTACTCAGCTACCTCTCGAAACGTCTGCCTATCGCTGTCGATGAATAACACAATGTCCTTTAATGCTGAAGAAAACGAACGTTTATTTACAACACTGGCACAAAAGAGCCAAGCAAGGCTTACCAAACAATAGTGATGCTACGCGACACTTAAGCTTTCGCTTTTCACACACACACACACACACACACACACACACACACACACACACACATACACA
>JAWQUT010000505.1:409358-425123 GCA_033807755.1 Ellobium chinense
CCCCACCTTTCCCAAATCCACCCCATTCCCCTCAAATCACCCTCCCACTCAATCTCCTAAACTGTTATTGAAATAGTATCCATTTTCATGCCTTGCCTCATCTAATCCCATGCAAAACTATCTAGTATAAAACACGCTGAAATGCCTCCTCTCTGCCCCCCCCCCCCCCCCCCCCCCNCCCCGATCTGACGCTTCACTAAAGAGCCTAGAGTGAAGAATGGCCTTCAGAACGGTATCAAAAGTATGTAAATCAGTTTCGATAACATTCCGATCCTGCTCCTCAATCCAATTACTGGTTTCCTCAGTGAAAAATCATTTAGCGATATGGAAGGTATCGAGGTTAATGTCGACTCAATTTCAATCCTTTGAACCAAACTAGCCACTGCTCTACTCAGCAAAGCCTATCGGTATCGAAAGTTATCGTAAGTATAGAAAGTAATTTCGACCCTCAGTACCGAACAAGCTACAAAGCCTAGTGGATTCAAAAGGTATCGACAGTAGCAAAAAGGTATCGAAAGTATCGAAAATGTATCGAAAGTAGCGAGAGGTACTGAAGGTAGCTAAAAGAGATCGAAAAATGTCGAAAAGATAACTATCCAAAACTAATTATATGAGAATTGAAATAGAGTCGATACTTTTGATAAATAAAGTGAGAAGACTGAGTATCGCGATATTAAAATATTCAGGCACCGCTAAGGGCATTTTTATCTGAAAGATATTACGATTTAAAAAAAAATTCGATTGTCCGGACTACAATTAAGAGGAGTAGACTGTACATCTCTGCAGGCCAAACTCCTGCAGAGTAGAAAGTTGCCCTAATCATTTTTTTTTTCTCCGTGAATATAGAAACTCACATAAAAACGCATCAACATATACAACTTTGCAAAGACTAACCAATAAGAAGAGCTACCATTATGGAAGTCGAAGGCAATACATCCCATGTTTAAACACATCATTTCTGAAAAATAGCTATAGTCCATCTTGTAAAATTGTTCCGGGAGTATCATGATTAACCACAGTGATTAACCTTTCTATGGATATTTGTGTCTGTTCACTCTTTTCAGTTTTCATGCCTATTGATCACTATATATTTTTTTCTCTTTTTATGACATTTCATTCTTAGTTCATTGATTTTCTACAGCTGAAGAAGGACGCCAGTCAGAAAATTTTTGCATTAAATTTGTTAACTTGTTATAGTTTTCTTTCTTTATTTATTTATATCCAGTGCGGATAAATCTTTTGCAAATAATGATTAACCACAGTGTAGTACATTTACAACTGATCAGGGGCAGACCCAGGAATGTTGTCGGGAAACATGTTCCCTTTGGACAATGTTTAAAAAAGGAAGTAAACAGAGAATATTGGGACTGTTTCCAGTAAAATTATGTGAAACTATCTATCACATTTTTCATTTTAAATATCGGTCAGGTAGCAGTGGAGAGGGGTCGAAGACGCTTTGTACCCTGGCCTAGGCCTTCCGTGGGATCGCCCCTATTGATATCATTAGTGAAAAGACATAAGGCTAGCCCACTTGTTAATACTGGAATTTTGGAATCTACATTCGTCCTGGTCCTCCTGTCGGATATCTTCTTGATGTTCATCATCAATGAAATCACTTTTCGCAAAGATCCAACTATCGCAAGTCCCGAAAGTTCGTTTTCTCATGTGTTTGAGTCTAGAGTCATCAGGTAAAAGGGTAATAGCCTGCCGAAGACAAGTGAAAGGAGTTTTCATTCTATGCCTATGATTGCATACACTACCCCAAGATCAGTTTACTGCCCATACCACCAGTCTGGCATAAATACAGAGTAATGTGAGGAAGCTACTAAGAAATAGGAGGAAGGAGTTAGCGGGAAGTCTCTTAAACATTTTGAAAAGGGTTTGTTTTTTTAGCGGAAAGTCAGTTTTTGCAAGCTATACTCAATTCGCAATATTAGATCTTCGCGGGAAATAAAAATAACACGTATAAACACATGCACCAAAAGTAACTGCCCACTGGGCTTTAAAGTTGCAGTAGTCCATTACATCTTTAAAAATCAAAATGAAAATAATACCTTTATTTACCCGTTAAGGAAATTGGTTTACAGAGTAATACAATGTTATACATCTCATTCAGAATAGAAACACAAAGAATAAGATACACCATTTACAATATATATATATATATATATATATATATATATATATATATATATATATATATATATATATATATATATATATATATATATATATATATAAAACTTACTAACCAGTGTGCCTAAAGAGTCTGAATTTTATAGCAGAAACTTACGATATTTCATCGGTGCCAAACATGTGTATGGACAGAGATTTCATTTAATATCCGTGGTTCTAAACATCTGATCCACAAGAAATGTGCCTGATGTATTTTAATATTTTTTGGGTCCCTCCAGTTTCATCCTGCTAAACGCAAGAGACAAATCAACACGATGTTGGAGTATTAACTGAAGGGAAATGCAGTAACTGTGGAAGTGCAATGTTCACGAAAATGTTTTTTTTTCGCGAAGTTATACCTTTCGCGAGCCCCTTATCATGGTTATCGGTTTGTGTGTGTAATACCGAAGTCTAGAGAAATTCAAAGTAAAATTACAAGACCACTGATTAAATAAAAAAGCAAATCTGCAGCATGTTCTGGCACTAAAATCATCAAATTGATTACCCTTTTTTTTAAATACTGACAGAAAAACAAACTATAATCGATGGCGTCCAAAACTGAGGAGTAGCGCTCTCATTGCGTTTCCCAATTTACTAGATAATAATATAGTATTTATGCCTTTAAAAACTTTATGAAGTAATATTTTCTTACTATGGGAAGAAATTTTCATACTGAACTCGCGAAATTCAAGAAGAAATTAGAACCTTGCGAAAAATACCACGTCTTCAAATATATTGGAGATGAGTCTTCAGAAAGTGGTTGCTAAAAATATTAACGATTATTCGCAACAGAAATATGCGAGATATGACAAGACCCATAATATTTAGATATAACTTTTTTCTGGCTTATGTGTCAATAAAGCTTGTGGCCCAGATGGGATCAAAAGCAAAATACTTAATGCATGCTCACACCAGTTAGCACGGGCATTTACACCTATTTTTAACATGTCACTGTCAGGTCATACTGTTCCACTCCAGTGGAAAACATTAGAGATTGTGCCTATGCCTAAAAAGGAAAGCGTGTCTGACATGAACGACTTACGCCCTGTGGCTCTTACTTCAATTTTAATTAAATGTTTGGAGAGAATTGTACTGTCAAGGTTATTGCCATTTGTAAAACCGTTCCAGGACCCAATGCAGTTTGCTTATCGTGAACAGAGAGGTTTTGATGATGCCATACTTTTTTTTTAGATAATATCTACAAACACATTGGCACACCCAAGAACTATGTCAGGATTTTGCTCGTGGATTTTTCTAGTGCATTCAATACCATCCAACCTCACTTACTTATTTCAAAACTTTTGAACATGAAGGTAAACAAAAATATTGTTGCATGGATTTTGGATTTTCTCACTCATCGACCCCAGTATGTTTAATTAAAAGCAAGTATTGGTAGCAAGGGTCCAGATACACATTATTTCATATCATCAAATGTCTCCACGAACACAGGCGCGCCTCAAGGCTGCGTATTGTCACCTGCTCTTTTCACAATCTATACAAGCCAGTGCAAAAGTGAACATGCAAGTATTCCTATAATACAGTTTGCAGATGATGCCACCGTACAAGCATTGATTTCAGGACCATGTGATGAAGAGGCTTATTTAAATACAATTCAATAGTTTACCTAGTGGTGTGAAGATCACTACTTAGTATTAAATGTAAAGAAAACGAAGGAAATGGTTATTGATTTTAGAACAAATGCAACTCCACTATCATTGCTTAATATCTATAACGAAAATGTCGAAAGAGTTGAGTGTTACAATTATCTTGGAATCCACAATGACTCTAGGCTCGATTGGCATATCCATACCATCTCAGTTCACGCCAAGGCAAACAAACGAATGTATTTCTTGAGAAAACTTAGATATTTTAATTTTGATAGAACACTCATTCACATGTTTTACAAGTCAACTATACAGAGTGTCATCTCATTCTGCATAACAGCATGGGGAGGAAATGCAAAGGAGCAAGACAAGAACAAAATTAACAACTCCATTCTCAAAAAAAGCTTTGAAGAATTATACACTCATTCCTGCAAGCAAAAGTTCAAATCAATTTTGAGTGACTGCTCCCACCCCCTATTCCATCAGATAATCCGATCTCAAAGAAGTAGACGGATACTATTCTTAAAAACTCACAGACAGCGATACAGGCGATCTTTTTGGCCATCAGCCATTCGCCTTAGCAGTGTTTCTTAATGTGGTATGCTTGTACGTAAAGCGTGGTGTGCAGGGGTGGGTATAGGTGCAGGGATGCGTGTGTACGAGCGAACATTATTAATCTGTTTGTATTTTTCACTGTACTGTTATAAATGCTGTGAAAACAAATTTCCAAATCTGGATAATAAAGGCTTTATCTTATCTGATCTTATCTTATATATTATTATCTTATCTTATCGTAATAGTTAAGAATTCTGGTAACAAGCAGCATAGGTCACTTAAATCTGTTGACGATATTACTTGTAAGTGTTGAGACACCTTCGCTATCTTACCATGAACTGACGGTGCTGTCCTGACTTTGTGTAAGACGGCTATCTTTGTACGTGTTGATAAGAGCGGGGTATTAGATGTATCATGAACAATGCCAGTTTCTTGTTTGCTGGTGTCGTATTAATCACTCTGAAAAACTTAATAGGTTATTATTTTAATTTGCTCCTACTTTGAGATCGTTATGGGGCGAAACTAATTACTCAGTTTCGTTTCTTTGTTTATTCTCGGTTAGTTGATTACTTTAACCTGAAGTAAATTGTATCGATGAAATGTCAGCCTAGTTAGAACTGGCATGCATTTATATCTACGAAACAAGCAAATGCCACTTGTGTCTAATTGGTACTTGATCATTTCAACTCATATAAAATTTGTAAACGCATGTCGAGAAACATATCTGGTAGTGGCCATAGCTGCAAGAATTCACTAAAATTCAGCATCTCTTCAAGTAAACTTTGAGAGACATGTTATAAGGGTTCCATAGTTCCGAAGATATGTTTTATCACAATCAAGCTCTCAAAGTTGGACGTAAATACCATCTATGTTGAAAGCATCGACTTTTTGTTGTATGCTAGTAGAAAACATTCCTGAGTAGCCAAAGCTAGGGCGAAAAAATTTACTGACTTGATGGAATGATAGAAAAGACAGTTATCGCTATTGAACTGGCTCCGTTTCGTATTTGGCTTCTTATAAGATTAGTGCGATGTGTTGAAAATCAGCACAACTTTCTCCCATGCGCAGGATTTGAATGCTATATGCCATTACAGGAAAGGAAGTTTGTTACAACTTATGCGAAAACTGTTCATGATAGCCCAGCTGATGGACCATTAATCCATGCATGCATACACAAGTGATTACAAAGGCATGTGATTATTAATTTTCTATTATATCACTCTGATTAATAAAAAAAAAAGAAGTCCTACGCCACTTGCTGTTTTACTCAAGATAAACCAGTGTTATACTCCAGAAAAGTTCATGGCTTAGTATATGGTCCAAACGAATCTGCAGCCACGGAGTAGCAACCCAGCTACAGAATTTGAAAATTCATACCTCAGCTGACATGAAACCTGTGTATTAGAGCATCGGCGCTCTGTGAAGTTTACCACTATCATTTGCAGCAATTGACTTGCACGATTCAATTGTTTAGTACGATAACTAAACAATAGTAATAAAAATGAGTGGTAAAGTAATCGCAGATGAACTTTATGCAAAATTCGAGGACATTGTAGAATACGGGATTACATTTATGATTACCTGCCTGGGTCTCGTAACCAACACATTAAATGTAATCATATTCGCTCGCCAGGGATACAAGGATGGTGTCAATGTTTCTATGACGTGCATTGCAGTGTGGGACTTCTTTAAATGCTTTGGAGATTTCATTGACAGAATGTACAAGCCTATCAGTCTGTTTTCACCTATAATGTCTAGGTCTTATAGAAATACAGTGAATGTTCACTTCGCGTACACCCACACTTTCTCTAATTATGTCTCGTGTGTTCTGGCCTCCTACGTCTCCATTGAGAGATGTCTGTGCGTTTGTATACCTTTCACAGTCAAGTCTGTCTTCACACCAAAGTTCACTTTCTTCATGGTCACCGCCATTTCCGTGATCGTCTTTGGGGCATTCGTTGTGAATTACTTTCTGTGGGAGATTGTGTATGTCTACAGCCCAGAATTTAACGCTACCATCCCGAATCTTGTCCACAACGAATTATACTTTTCTTACAGAGAAGTGATTATGTCTTATTATGCTGTGATCGCATTTCTTGTACCTCTTGGAAGCATTCTGATTCTTTGTGTGTGTTCTATTGTGACCGTATACTTTCTGAGAAAATCCTCGCACTCTCTGCGGAAAACTGACGGCTCGAACGTCACCAGCAAAGAGAAAGGTGCAACTGGCATAAGTCAAAGAGAAAAACAAGTTGCAAAGATGCTATTGGTTGTGATTGTTGTATACATAGGAAACCTGTTCCCCCGAATAATATTTTACATTGCTCAACTGATTGAACCTGAATTCCAGCTTAGAAGAGCATACAATAATCTTTTCGTAACAATTGCTATGTTTCTATTTATCCTAGATGACTTGAATGCAGCCGTGAATTTTTTCATATTTGTCAATATGAGTTCTAATTTCAAAGCCACTTTTTTACTTCTTTTCCCGTTTGCCAGAACATGTTTTTGAGTTTCCCATTGAACCAGCGTAATGGTCATCATTTTAAATTAACTTAGATATCTACACGGATCTTCAAATCTTAAAATCAAGGACTTGTTCGTGTTCCTGTCTCCAGTATTTCGTGTTTTGTTGTCTTTTACATGGAAAATTACAAAGACGTTATCTTTTGACCGTGAAACTGAAGTCAATGTCCCTAAATTAGAAACTATAATATGAAGCTATTAAAGTGAATAGGACCATCTGGTATCAAACTTTTTTCATTAAAAAAAATTGACTTTATGGGCAAATGGTAAACATTTGGTGGATAATTTTGAGTATTTGTGAAGCATAGTACATGAATCATATATAATAAAATTATTCTTCAATCGCAATTTTCTCAAAACTTTTTTTTCACGGAATGACCCCTTGCTACTCCAGTCAACTATATCCCAGACCCCAAAAAAAATTGCTACATGTTTTTTTTATTAAATTCAATGAAAGAACATATTTCATAATTTAGTTTTTACCAGTAAACTGATTTGGCCAACATGCGACCACAGTCTCACCTGGCTGACAGGTTGATCTTATTCGTTTCTGTTTTGAAGAAGTCTTCTTAAAAATAAATTCCATATATTTACTACTATCATCATTTAACAACTGAGAAATTTTTTTTTGCTCCAAAACTTGTTACTCTGGAAGCTTTGGATATAAAGGGAAATGATGTAAAGGTAATTGCTCTTCACAAATACATTTTCATTTATTTTATAATGTAATAACTCTTGCGGGAAATAAGGTTTCAATGCCAGTTTTTTTTTTTGTTTTTTTTGTTTTAAATTATTTAATAAAGAAATGCATCTCTGAATATACATCTATCTGATTTTTCAAGGACAATGCACTTATCGAGTTTTGGAAACTCGTCTTCAAGAACACATTACTCACAGAATATATGGAATAGTGAAACAGAAAACTGAGACGAAGGAGCAGATACACCATCTGACCGAAAGTGATGTGTTGAGAGTCCTTTTATATGAGAGGAACTCGAATTTAACCTTTCGAATATCAACCTAGGACCCTTTGCTTTACTCCAATTGCCAGTCGAGAGGCTCAACTCTGTCAGAATCAAGGAAGAAGCCACACACACAAGATACTGAGGCTACATATATATATCTAAATCACCCGTAGAGATTTTTCTAGCAGGAAAATGAATGTGTGATGGCCAACGATGCTGTAAAACTTATAGGCAGGTGATGGCGGGCGATTTGATACATAAATGGTTATAAAATGGACAACAATACGAGAGTATTTTTAAATTGTGAGGAGTCAGCAGATGTCTAGAAGGAAGAATCAGCAGACTGGATAAGGCAGACAGTTTGAAATCAATGTGTTACAACAACGGTTTATTCAAAATGCCCATGCTCCTTGACTTGCTGCAGTGGAAAGACTCTGCGATTGCCTGGTCCGAATATAGTTTTTAAGATATCACAACCAAATATTCATGTATACTAATTCCGTTCACATTGCTACCACCATTCACTGGTATTTTCTATACCATCATCAACGCCAAAAGAAACAGCATTGACTGAGTCCACCGAACAGCAACGGCATGTGAAGTGACAAAAGACATCTGATAGCTATTTTGCACACGCCACCCTTAAAGATTTTCCGTGGCTAGACTACTTGGTGCAGAACTTTATCTTGTTTTTTTTTATGTTATAAGAACTTGTGTGTGACATTTTTCAGTTCTCGAGCATAAGCAGATCAACTTCCTATTTATGCCTCACCATTATTATCATCAGCATCATCATCTTCATAAATATTGTCACTTGAATCATTGCTTTCAGGCAAAACTGACATTCCTCTCTTTCTATCAGGGGATGTCAAGTTTGAAGTGTGAACCATTCACTTAACGTTTTCTTCCCTTATATTCCTCTTCTTACTCTTTTGACTGTTGTATCCACATGAGGAATAAAACATTTTCGAAATTTCAAGATCTACAAAGAAGTCATCATCATCATCATCATCATCATCATCATCATCATCATCATCATCATTATTTGCAAAACATTTATCCGCACTGGATCTAAATAAGTAAAGCAAGAAAACTATAACAATTTAACAAATTTAATGCACAAATTTTCGGACTGGCGTCCTTCTTCAGGTGTAGAAAAAAAATATTTTAAAAAATCATCATCATCATTATCAATGCGCTCGATCAGGAGACAAATGGTTACATAAGTCTGAAACTGAAAATGGAGAATATTACGACATATACGGATCTGGATGTTCTTTAATGGCTATATGGAAACCCGGGCCAGATTGGAGAAGTATCTTGACAATACGAAGCTGGTTCCTAAGCGTTATAATTTATTGTGCTATTCGAGTTTCCAAGTCGTAACCACACAGCCAACATACTTTCCAAATTGGGCAAACATTCTAATACTTAAAAATAGTAAAATCCTATTTAAATATAAACATTGTGGGAAAATGGAACAGCAAAACTGACAAGTTTGTTATAAACAGTTTATGATCTACAGATACTGCAGCTGATGGAAAGATGCATTATATTTTTAGATTATTATAATTAGTTGATGACCTTTGGAAAATCCTACTAGGTTTACATACATGCAATAATGTGATAGGGGAGGCGGGAGGGGGGAATCAATAACATTGACTAGTCTAGTCTTTGCTCCGTTTGAAGCCGAGAGCTGCAGATAATAACAAATTACCACTGTACCAGGAATTTCGCTAGTATAACTAGGAGCGACAACATTGCCGTGAACTCTGATTAGCAAAGGGCAATAAATTTTGTGTTAACAAATCAACAACTGGGGAATACACGAACTCTTACAAAGTTCATTATATTTATTCTAAATATAAAGTCTCTTTCAAAATGATAATAATAATAATAATAATAATAATAATAATAATAATAATAATAATAAACAACCTTTGGCAAACACGCAATTCGGTAGCAACGAATTTAATACATATACCGTATTTCGTGTTTGACCGATCTTGGTTGAGAAGACAGAATAATGATGCTAAAAACATTAATAATTGTTAGCAAGAGAGATATGCGAGACATGAAAAGATTCATATATAAATAATATGTATCAGGATTCTCATAGGGGGAAGCCTAAGTTCATTGTGTGGTGTCTTAGTAACAATGAGACACGTTCACTATTTTACCCTGAAATGACGGAGCTGTCATGGTTTTGTGTAAGAAGGCTTTTTTTGTATATGCTAACGAGAGCGAGGCATTAAATATATGGTAAAAATATTTTCTTACAATAACATGTTTATGTTTGCCTATTTCTATGTGTCACTTTGAAGAATTTAACAAGCCCTTTTTTTGAACTGGTCTGCCAATAAGATCATTAAAGGGTGGGGTGGGGGGAATTGATTATTTAGTTTCATTTCTCTGTTTATTCTCGGAATGTTGATCGATTATTTTAATCCGAAGTAAATTATATCGACGACCTGTCAGTCTTGTTTGTGCTGGCATTCATATTTATCTACGGAACAAAGAAACGCCATTTGTGTCCAACTAGTACTTGGTTTTAGTTTACAATAAATAGGTAATGCAGATTGTAACATAATATAATTCTGACAATATGAAATTATCATTTGCTCGAGCAGGATCTTTAAATAATTAGACGTCGCCACATTCAAATTTTATATGGTTAGGATCGGCCCTAGTTGTGTCACTAGTCATAAATGAATCAAAGGCTTTCGACGTGAAACTTATTTTGATCTTTATATTTTTGTCAGAGATGACTACAGGAGTATTTTATTGGATTCCCGTGAAAAATTTTGTAGTTTTAAAAGAATGAGTCGGTCTTAACTATCAGTGAGGGGAATAGATTGATCCTAGTAAGGGTTGGGTGGGCTCGATTCCAGGAAAGAAGAAGAAGAAGAAGAAGAAGAAGAAGAAGAAGAGAGAGAGAGAGAGGGAGAGAGAGAGAGAGAGAGAGAGAGAGAGAGAGAGAGAGAGAGTGAGAGAGAGAGAGGCGAGGAGCAGTAGGGTGGTGGGATAAGAAACTAGGAAAAAACAGGCTTAAGAACATAGACGCTAATAGAGAGAGAGCAAGATGTGAGACAGACAGTGAGAGAGAGAAAGAGAGAGAAAGAGAAGAGAAGAGAAGAGAGAGAGAGAGAGAGAGAGAGAGAGACAAAGAGACAGAGAGACAGAGAGAGGGAGAGAGCGCAGTCAAGATGCTTTTAAATTTGTTCTCTGAGTCAATGTTCACTATCTGCCTTCTCTCTTTTTTTCCCTTAACAACTCTGGCTCTCACTTTCTCTTATTGCTTCTTATCCCACTATCTTTTTCTCTTTTCTCTCTTTCTCTCTCTCTCTTTCTCTCTCAACCCCAAAGACATTGCAAATGTAACGTCTTTGCTTCACCCCCTCCCCCTTTTGTAACTGTGCCCACCCATCTATCCCCTCTCTCCCCTTCTCTCCCCCCCCCTCAAATCTCGTCCCTGTTGCTATGCTCTACATAACATATCCATTAGAATTGCTATGGTCCATATTTCATTTTTATCTTTGATCGTGAAGACTGATTATGTTTTCTAAACTATAAAAGATTTCACAAGTATTCTACAAATTATTCCTGTGGTCATCTTTGACCAATATAAAGGTGTCAAACTATTTTCGCGTCGATATCAGCTGTTTGACCGGTTCTTCGAAGCATGTTGACTAGCGATGCAACTAGAACCGTCCCTAAGCGCAGAAAACACTGCCTGAGACAATTAGTTAACTGTCAATTAAATCTTATCCTGCTGTGCGACGTCTTAATAATCTAAATGTGCTCCACAGGCAAAGGATAAACAGGTTCAGAGTCGTATACCAAATGATCATTAAACAATACAGGAAAAGAATAAAGAAGCACAGACAACCATACATAGGCTATGCATAGAGTAATAAAGCGACTCAATGCTCAGATGCTTCTTTTGTCAAGTACTAATCCTACCATTTCTAAGATCACAGCACTGCGATCAAAGTCGGGCACTTGTTCAATTCATAGTCTTCTACAAAAGACTCAATATCATATTATGTGAAAAAAAAAAGGCATGAAATTTAGCGCCAGAGAAAGTTATTGTATGTGCATATTTCTTTTCGCAAAACGACTATTAGCTTGCCTCTCGCTTTTTGACGTCACGCCTCATTCCCGCGCTGATCGGACGACCAGTTATGCTGGCTCGCGCGGTGTGAAAATCAAGACTTTCAAACTGCATTATCTCAGAAGGGCTTGCGAGAAGGAAACGTGTTAGGGAGTGAAAATTTATAAAAAAAAATATTGTGGATTTTTAAGGCTGTCAAACAGATAGCTACCTATGTTCCTTTATTAAGTGTTAACACCATCGATCTTAAGATGCTCGACTTGTTTAGGTATGTAGTTAGAAATGGTTTCTGCTTAGTTCCAGCTAAGCGGTAAAAACGTTACCAGCTTGACTGAATGTGAGAAAAACAACTAGCTATTGAATTGGCTCCTTTTCGTATTTGGCTTCTTACTTGACTATTGTGATGCTCCAGAATACAGGACAACGTTTTCCGATGCACAGCAAGTCACATATTTTTCATAGAAGTAAGTTTGTCGCAGTTTTTTATGCAAAAAAACTATTTTTGAAATCACGGTTATTGGACCATTACTCATGCATGCGTGAAAAAATGTTCACTAGAGCATGTGATAATTTATTATACAATAAATCTACTCAGACAAATAAAATTTAAAAAAAAAAAATACCCACGCCACTGTCTGTTCTATTCAAGGCAGAATGTAACATATCCCAGATTGGGAATATGTACTTATGTACAAAACAATTAAACTATAACAAACAACTAAGACAACACGAACGATCAACAATACAATAAGTACAAGTATATCAAAATACTATTTCCACTGCCTTCACAACATCCTTTAAAATATGACACTGGCCTCAGCCTCAGCACTACCCCTTAGTGCGTTTTACGTTCTAGTTCCCAGAACGGAGTACTAGTGACTCTAAGCACTCCAGAACACCTTACGATTTAAGGTACAGCTCAGTAACTCATTCTATTTCATACACATCCATATATACATGAAACTTCTCTTCCCTGAACATTACGAGATTCGCGAATGCTTTCGCCAAATCTCTCAGCGTGGAGGCCCCTATCTGGTCCTCTCAGGCCCTCACTTTCCCTGGCCTGGAATCACCTGCCCACTACGGCTGCCTGGGTTACTGGCTTCACTGGCACTGTCTGGCCTCGACAATATAATATTCGACGGTGGCTTCTAGCCCACCCCGTCACCTACAAAGAATAATATCATCGATATAATACCACCTACTTACTATGCACTCACCATTCACTACTAATCATCCGAGCATACACAATGACCTTCCACTTACTCACTACACACCTTAACACAACCTGCCCGCATCTACCTTTCCCACAAGCAACTAACACAGCTACACGTCTCTATGATAACACGCACTCAATGTATCACACGTAGTATTTCTACAGCACGCTGAATACGTTTAGAATCCGTAATCACCAGTGTATGCATCTAGTTCACTAACCACATCTATTCATACACTAATGAATCCCTATCACAATTACTTTAAGTTCTCATATACAACCTAGTTGCATCATTACCATCATCACAACTATATAATATACTTATCACCACTATCATTTATTACTTTGTAAACTTACCAGCTCTTGCTGGCTTATTCTCAGAGCCTGACTGCGTCCGTCTACTCAGCTCGACGTCTTAGATCGCAGTGAAGTTACTACACAGGCTTGCTAGTTAATCAGCCCCTACAACTCCACGCTTTGTTCCCATGATAGTTAGCAGTTCTGATGCTGCTGACTGTTCACAACAAATAGACAGCATTCCGCTTAATAACAACTTGTTTATAGATACCGACTATCTGACTCGTGACACAGAATCAGTGTTATCCTCAAAAAGTAAAAAGTTTAGACCTTAATACATGATTTAAGGTGTCTGCGACCACCGATCGCTAATCCAATTACATATTTTCAGATTTCAGTCAGCTGACCTGAAAGTGGTATACTGTATACAAGCATTGCCGCTGTGTGAAGTTTACCACTACCATTTGAAGCAATCTGCATGACTCAAGGATTTTGGGCCAAATGACTGGTAAAGTAGTCTCAGATAAACTTCACGCCAAATTCGAAGACATCGTGGAATATGGGATTGTATTTTTGATTACTTGCCTGGGTCTCGTAACTAATACATTAAATATAATCGTATTCGCCCGCCAGGGATACAAGGATGGTGTCAACGTTTCTATGACGTGCATTGCAGTGTGGGACTTCTTTAAATGCTTTGGAGATTTCATTGACAGAATGTACAAGCCCATCAGTCTGTTTTCACCCATAATTTCTAGGTCTTATAGAAATACAGTGAATATTTACTTCGCGTACACCCACATTTTCTCTAATTATGTCTCATGTGCTCTGGCCTCCTACGTCTCAATTGAGAGATGTTTATGCGTTTGTATACCTTTCACAGTCAAGTCTGTCTTCACACCAAAGTTCACTTTCTTCATGGTCACCGCCATTTCCGTGATCGTCTTTGGGGCATTCGTTGTGAATTACTTTCTGTGGGAGATTGTGTATGTCTACAGCCCAGAATTTAACGCAACCATCCCGAATCTTGTCCATAACGAATTATACTTTTCTTACAGAGAAGTGATTATGTCTTATTATGCTGTGATCGCATTTCTTGTACCTCTTGGAAGCATTCTGATTCTTTGTGTGTGTTCTATTGTGACCGTATACTTTCTGAGAAAATCCTCGCACTCTCTGCGGAAAACTGACGGCTCGAACGTCACCAGCAAAGACAAAGGTGCATGTGGCATAAGTCAAAGAGAAAAACAAGTTGCGAAGATGCTTCTGGTTGTGACTGTTGTATACATAGGAAATCTGTTCCCCCGGATAATATTTTACATTGCTCAACTGATTGAACCCGAATTCCAGCTTAGAAGAGCATATAATAATCTCCTTATAACAATTGCTATGTTTCTATTTATCCTAGATAACTTGAATGCCGCTGTGAATTTTTTCATATTTGTCATAATGAGTTCTAAGTTTAAATCCACTTTTTTACTCCTTTTTCCATTCCCTAAAAGATGTTTTTGAGTTTTCTAGTTTACCAGTTTGGCACTCTTATCATCATATCAAAGTAATTGAAGTATCAATTCGGTTTTAAAATCAATCCTAAAATTAAGTATTTTGATCCTGTTTCTTTGTCCGGTTTTAGGTGTTTATATGTATCTCAAGAGGAAAATGGTAAAATGTCTTGCCAGTCAAGATGAGGTTTATGTCGCTAAACAAGGTAACTGTGACATCAAACTCTTCAAATAAGGTATCAAGTATTTTAAGTGCAGCAAAACCTGAGGGTAAAATAATTTCTATACACAAAAACATTGATTTTTTTAGGCAAATGGTCAGTCATTATGAATAAATTTTTGAGTTCTTGTGAGGAATATTAGATGAATTAGTTCGCATAGAAATTGTTCTTTCCCCAGCGATTTTCTCAGATTTTTTTTCCTCCATTAGGCGGGGTGACCCCTGCTCTTTCAAATACTTGTATCGCGGGCCAAAAGGTGTTGGGTTAAAGATTTTTTCGTTAATGAAAATGCATATATTAATAGCTTTGATGTAGTATTAAAAAACTTGATTTTGACTAAAAAGCGACTCCAGCCTCTTTGACATTGGCTACAAGACAAAGATTCTTTATTCTTTCCTCTCATCCTCACAAAGGCAACTCGTCATTGTACTTTTTTCTCTAGAATTCTACCTCAGATCAAGTAAAACAATGTTTTTATTGAATTCTATTACTATTGTCATCATCACCATCCAACATTACACATTACAAACTGAATGTTGTTCCTTAATTATATTACTATTATATTGTCAATATCAGCACTCAACATGACA
>JAWQUT010000505.1:430261-463821 GCA_033807755.1 Ellobium chinense
AGTCATCATCGTTATCGCGTTTGCTAAAACTTCTCCAGGACAAAAAACAATTACTTTCTGTCCAAAACACATAGCAGAAAATCATAGCAGGGTAGGGCTGAAGTTGGATTTCTTTCCTTGCTATCAAGGATGCTGTAGCCATGACAAATAACAACTGACAAAACATTAACATGCACCAAACTATTTAAGGAACATTACACACTAACAGTGGATCACATGTGATTCGTCCTATGTAAAACGTCGAGTTACACATGGGTGAAGTTCGGTGACAAACGAAATTTGATGTAGCATATTCGTGAGCAAAGAGAGACAAAATTCCCCATAAAAATGGTCAGTGTCTTCAGGTGTTGATGTCTTTAATGAATCTTGATCATATCAGCAGAATAAGTTTTGAAATTTAAATAAAAAAATAACAGTATTTACACTTGACTTAATCTGTGGCATCGCCCCTTTACGCCAACATGGAGAATGTGTGAACGTCGGCAAACAGACTTTTTAAAGAAGAAAAAACCCAATTTATGAACAGTTTCTGAATGTCACTGTGCTTTTATTTGTGGACTTAATTATGTCATTTTATCTTATATTATGAAGAAATAGACATACAGTATCATGAAAATATAGTTAGGACATTTACTATAATCAGTTTCTTTTTCCTTTTTTTTGTGTGATTGTTACGCATTGTGAATATTTGTCATTCTTTGTCTAAAAATAGTAATATAAACTAGGTCACTATTCAATTGTGCAAACTCACAAAAAGCTAAAGCATTAATTTTCAGAAAGACCCATTCAATTCTTTTCCAAAAATACATAGCAATGGTTGGTTCACTGTTTGTAATCTTAGAGAAATTGTTAAAATATTTGAAAATCCTAAAACTTCTTTGGAAAATCCTGGAATCCTATGAAGTGGTAAAAGTGATTAATAAAAAAAAAAATCAAAAGTCTGGGATATTTCCTCTGGAATCTGCAAAGACCTCGAGACTTAGAATCAAAGTGATGGTAGTTTAAATAGTGTTTCTATACCAAGCATTAGGTAGGAGAATATCGGGATATCGCTCATGAAGGAAGTCACACAAGGTGCCAATGTTAGTAGGCGTAAGTATGATTTAGATTTATGCATGATTTAACCCTCATGATGCTGTGATAGAATATATTGTACTGTTTGAATGTGGCAAAAGAATGTTAAGTGCGACGGTAGAATTCTGCAGCCCAGTGGTAGCTAGTCGGCTGACAGACAAAACATGCAACGGTCATTATCCGTAATGATGGTCACTCAGTCAGCGAGAGGCTGGATCCAACGCATCTCGCGCTACGAGTGTTAAGTGCAATATCATGAGACACTTGCAGAGCTTCCGTATGCAATGTTTATATGCGAATGTCAAATCCCGGAATTCCAGTAATTATCGTAAAGAATGTTGGAAAGTTGACACCCCTTCCCTCCCCCTCCACCCCCATCCCAAATGGACACCGATTAGCGGGAGAGATAGTGTGCCGTGTGCAAATTCGGCTTTCTGTTATGCTAAAACCTGATAAATCTTGATAAGAAGATTGTAAGGAAAGTTCGTCATAAATTTAAAATACTGAACGTACCTATGTACCTTCCACAACTACTTGTGGTTTTTAAAAGAAAAAAAAATCATGTTCCAAGATCACTTCACTGTCACTATCTACAGCACTACAACTGTTATGGTCGACAATTGCAACTAAGTTTCTCATGGCGTTATTCTACGGGTGCATATCCATTTCAGAAAGTCATTTAAAGTATGTACTAAGACGTCATGACATCGGGGTTACTTTTAAGTGGATCGTCACGAGAATCGAACGCAGCGTTCATATTTCTTAAACCGCAGACATTCATTGATCTAGCACTCACTTACTAGAAATCACAAGAGAGCAGTTCCAGCAAAGTTCCACATCAGTTACACTCATTTCTGTAAAGCTTTGTCTTTACAAGAGTGAGTATTATTATTTTCCTCAAATTTGTTAGATTTAAATAGAAACCGAAGCTGGTTGCTGTAAATTCAAGGCTTTTCAGAAACTATCGTAATAACTGTAGCATTCTGTTGGTATTTTCCAGCATAGTACTCAAAAGTGTCGTGAGTAATACACAGAAAATGGTCACTGGCTTAAGAAAGTAGCATGAACTCATTAGATTTAGCAACTCCTTCCATTTCTTTGGTGAAAAAGAGCTAATATTATTATGCATACAGTGATGAAAGAAGTTTATTACTGAAAGAGACGTGTAAAGAGGGAATCGATGCTAAGGATTTATTGATTCAGGATCAAAATTTCAGCTCCGGAGTTTTCATACAATTTCGATGCTTTTGAATTCAGCGGTAAAAATTGTCTGACTCTAACAGGATTACCCATTCCCCTCCCAAACCCAGCCCCCTCAAATCACCCTCTCACTCAATCTCCTAAACAGTTATTGAAATAGTATCCATTTTCATTTCTTGCCTCATCCAATCCCATGCAAAACTATCTAGTATAAAACGCGTTAAAATACCTCTTCCCTGCCCCCAGCCCCCCATCTGACGCTTCACGAGAGAGCCTACATCGAAGAAACCTCCTTCAGAACGGTTTCAAAAGAATGTAAATCAGTTTCAATCCCATTCCGATCCTCAGCCTCAATCCAATTACTGGTTTCCTCAGTGAAAAACCAGTTAGCGATAATGGAGGTGCCGAGATTTATATCAATTCAATTTCGATCCTTTGAACCAAACTAGCCACTGCTCAGCGCAAAGCCTGGCGGTATCAAAAGTTATCGAAAGTATCGAAATAGATTTCGATCCTCAGTACCAAAAAAGCTACCCGTCTTCTCCTTGCAAAGCCTATAAATACATTCAGTTAGTAATATGTGATGTTGAGTGCTGATATTGACAATATACTAGTAATATAATTAAGGAACAACATTCAGTTTGTAATGTGTAATGTTGGATGGTGATGATGACAATAGTAATAGAATTCAATAAAAACATTGTTTTACTTGATCTGAGGTAGAATTCTAGAGAAAAAAAGTACAATGACGAGTTGTCTTTGTGAGGATGAGAGGAAAGAATAAAGAATCCTTGTCTTGTAGCCAATGTCAAAATGGCTGGAATCGCTTTTTAGTAAAAATCAAGTTTTTTATTACTACATCAAAGCTATTAATATATGCATTTTTATTAACGAAAAAATCTTTAACCCAACACCTTTTGGCCCGCGATACAAGTACATGTACCTGGATTACATGCGCAATGGAGAGGAAGAAAATTCTGAGAAAATCGCTGGGGGAGAACAATTTCTTTGCAAAAGTATTAATCGAATGTTCCTCACAAAAATCAAATTTATCCATAATTACCGACCATTAGCCCACAACATCAATGTTTTTGTGTTATAAATTATTTTACCTTCAAGTTTTGCTGCACTTAAAATACTTTGTACCTCATTTTAAGAGTCTGATGTCATAAACCTCATTTTGACTGGCAAGAAATTTTACCATTTTCGTTTTGAGACACATAAAAACTGGAGAAAGGAATAAGAAACAATGTACTTAAGTTTAAGATCTTGAAACCGAATAGACACTTTAGTTAATTTGATATGATGTGAAGAGTGTCAAGCTGGTACGCTGGAAAACTCAAAAACATATTCTAGCGAATGGAAAAAGGAGTAAAAAGGTGGCTTTAAACTTAGAACTCATTTTGAAAAATATGAAAAAATTCACGGCGGCATTTAAGTCATCTAGGAGATATATAAACATAGCAATTGTTAAGAGAAGATCAGTATATGCTATGGTAAGCTGGAATGCCGGTTCAATCAGCCGAGTTATATAAAAAATGATCGGAGGAAAAAGGTTTCCTATGTAAACAACAATTACGACTAATAGCATCTTCGCAACTTGTTTCTCTCTTTGACTTAGGCCAGATGCATCTTTATCTTTGCTGACAACATTCGAGCCGTCAGTTTTCCCCAGAGAGTCCGAAGATTTTCTCAGGAAGTATATCGTCACAATAGAGCACACACAAAGAATCAGAATGCTTCCAAGAGGTACAAGAAAATATAAAAAGGGAAACCAAATGCTGTATTTTCTAAGAAAACTAAAATCATTTGATATTCAATATAATCTTATTAACTTGTTCTACATCGCAGCACTTCAAAATGTGCTTGAGGTTTGGCATAAGTTGCTGGGGTGGAAATGTAAGAACACAAGACAAAGATAAAATAAATCGAATAATAAAAAAGTTTAAAACATCATGAACACTGTGCAACCTTCATTTGACAAATTATATTTAAACAAATGTTCGTTAAAATTACAGTATATACTCAAGGACAAAAGCCATCCTTTGTTTTTACGCTTCGAGCGATTTTCGCGTAGCGACAAATTACTCTCTTAAAAGTCACGCACGGAGAGATATCGTAATTCTTTCGTGCCACATTCAGTACGAGTGCAACGGGACTCCTCGTCGTGAGAGCAGTGTATTGTAACAGAGTAACAGTCTTCGTGTGTTTATGTGTGTGTGTGTGTGTGTGTGTGTGTGTGTGTGTGTGTGTGTGTGTGTGTGTGTATGTGTGTAGGGATGTATCATTACACATGTGTGTTTTCGTGGTTGCTTGTGGGTGTGTGTGTGGAAGTATGTGTGTGTGTATATGTGATAGCCAGGGAGTGTGTGTGTTTGCACAGATATTTATGTTTTGTAAGCACACTGTAACAAGGCAAATTTCCCTCTGTGGACAAATAAAGTTATTCTTATCCTTATCCTCTTTATCCTTATCCTTATTTTATAAAGCCCTATTACTATACTACGTGTGTATTACTGATTTCAGTGGAAAGATCAAGATGACACATGTATGTCAGAAACATTTGCTGCAGCAAGGAAAGAGAGCTTGAAACGTGGCTTTATACTTAGAGCTCATTGTGACGAATATAAAAAAATTAACTGTTGCATTTATGTCGTCCAAGATAAACAGAACCATACCAGATGTTTTGAAGAGATTGCTGTAAATCCTTAAATTGAAGAATTCGGGTTCAATGAGCTGAGCTATGTAAAAGACGATCTGCGGGCATAGGTTTCCAATGTAGACACCGATCACGACCATTAACATCTTCACGACTTGCTTCTCTCTTTGACTAATTCTATAAACACCTCTGTTCTTGTCTGAAACGTTCGAAACGGTACCTTTTCTTACAACGTCTGAGGATTTTTTCAAATGATGTACCGTGACAACGGAACACACACATAGAACCAGAAAGTTGGTGAAAGGTAGCAGAATTACCATTATCCTGTAGTAAGTTCGGGCTACATGTCCGTTAGTACGGTAAAACTCGTTATAGACAGTCACAGCAATGGTTGTGTTAAATTCAGGACTATAAACTTGAACAACATCCCGGAAAAAATACGCGACAACATGCATGCCAAAGCCCGCCACTGAGATTGCAGTGAGCATGAAGAGAGTGAATCTAGGCGTAAAGACAGATTTCACGGTAAAAGGCATACATACGCACAGACATCTCTCAATTGATACATAAGTGGCCAGTATGTATGAGACATTACTAGAGAGGATATGGGTATACAGTAAAGTCATATGTACCATATTTCTAAATGACACACTCAGTACAGGTGAGATTAACCTTAAGGGCTTGTACATTCTGTCCAGAACATCAACAAAACATTTCAGAAAGTCCCACAATGTGATGCAAGTCAAAGATATATTGACACCGTCCGTGAATCCCATACGAGCAAATACGAGTAAATTCAACATGTTTGTTCCCAGATCTAAGAAATTTATTGCCAAAGTGACCCAGTATTCTGCGATGATAATGAAATATGCCATCAGGTCATCGCTGATAATTTGTCCAGGCATACTTCAATGTTGAGTGCAGATGATCTTCTAAAATCCTAGGACAAGATTGCCTGCATGCTAGGTCTGAGATGTACGGCTTACGAAGCTCTGCTGTCTTGATCATTCAGCGACGTTGCCTTTGATCTAAAAAACAACAAGAAATTAAGTGTAAAAATTGTTTAAGTGAAATAAAATTCTTCACAACATATAGCCGCCTATTTCAGAGCTAGGCAATTTGCATACTGGGCGCTTTTGTGCTTGCTACAATCCGGAACATCTATCAAGTGTCATAAATAAAGTAAGTCATAAAGTCATTAAATTAAGGAAAACAACGGAAGAGCATGAGATTGGAATTATTAATGCGATCACAGCATGGTAAGACATAATCACATCTCTGTAAGAGTAAAATAATTCATAGTGGACAAGATTCGAGATGGTTGCGTTAAATTCTGGGCTGTAGGCATTTACAATCTCCCACAGAAAAACAACTTTACAACGAAAGCCCCGGAAACGATCACGGATATGCCGGTGACCATGAAGAAAGTGAATACAACAAAAATTTGACCCTTTCAACATCGATGGTATGTACATCCAGCTTTAAGAGCTTGATGATGATAAAACATTTTTGTCAGAACTGTAGAATCCTAACAACATGTCATTCAAACTTTACATGAGGAGACGCTGAATTTCAGTGATTTCCTGCAGCTATAGCCACTACTAGATATTATATTTCTCCACCTGCGTTTACAAATTTTATATGAGTTGAAATAATCAAGTGCCAGTTAGAAACAAAATGGCATTTGTTTGTTCCGTAGCTCTAATAAGGCTGACATTTCATCGATACAATTTACATCAGGAGAAAGTAATCGATCAACTAACCGACAATAAACAGAGAATTATTAATTTCGCCCCTTAACGATCTCAATGGAAGATCAATTCAAAATAATTACATATTAAGTTTTTCAAAGCGATTAATAAGACACCAGAGCGAAAAGTAAGAGTGGTCGTAAACATGTGACTGAAGGCATGTCACTTGTCAGCAACAGTGTTAATTATTGTCGAATAAAGCGGCCCTTGATAACAATCAATTTCACTAAATGCTATAGAATAGTGTCTCGTTTTACCAATATGTTATTTTTGTCCCTCATCACATTAAACCGCAATAGGTGAAAGTACCACAAATCAAGCGTAGACCTTGATTAGCAGCTCTTCTTTACTAGCCGGTGAAATTTCCTTGCTTTCACTGAGGTTTTTTTTGTGAGGCCACTCTACATTTTGCTGTAGGGGTGTACAGGTTCTTCTTTATCCCTATTAATCAGTGAACAGAGCAGAGAAAATTTGAGGGGTATCAGGTTCTGAACGTAGGTCAAAGTAAGAATAGGCCTGACAAAGAGCAAATAAATAGGATTCGGCGGTGTTCTTGTTTAACTTGCCACGAAGGCCAAGGGCGACCAACGGCATTTTCGGCTGGTAATCAGTGATTATTTGATCATATGGACCCTTCGCCCCTGAGTAGTCTATCACATCTTTAAAAATGAAAATGAAAATAATACTTTTATTCACCGCGTAGGAAAACTGGTTTACAATGTAATACAATGTATAAATCTCATTCATAACAGAAACATCAAGAACAAGACACATCATATACATAAATACACAATATTATTTAATACACAAATATATTATTTACACAATATATATTATATATATATATATATATATATACTTATATACACACACAATTTTCCGCATCGGAACTATCATGGTGTCAATGATATATATGCTTAATATAAACCTGGATAATATGTGCATAATGACTTGTACCAACGCAAGCTGCTCGTAACGTGCCCCGTACTTATTAGTGTGACTTAAGAGTCTGAACTTCATAGCAGAAACATATGATATTTCATCAGTGACAAACATGACTAGGGACAGAGATTCCATTGAATATCCATGGTTCTAAACACCTGATCCACAGGAAATATACCTGCTGTATTTTTTCATGTGTTTTGTGATCCCTACAGTTTCATCCTGCTAAAGCAGGAAACAAATCAACACGATGTTGGAATATTGATTGTATGGAGATACAGTAATTGTGGAAGTGGAATGTTCACGAAAAAGGGACAAATGGTTTTTTCACGAGGATATACTTTTCGCGAGATCCTTATGGCTATCGGCATGTGTGTGTAATATCGAAAGTCTAGAGTTATCTAAAGTAAATTTACAAGACTACAGCATGTTCTGGCACTAAAATCACGAAACTATCTACCTTTTTTTTGGTACTGATAGAAAAACAAACTGTAATCGATAATGTCCGAAACTGAGGGGTAGTAGCTAGCATTGCGCTTCCCTGTTTACTAGATAAAGTAGTCAGTCCTTTAAAAATTTAGGAAATAATACCTTTTTTTTTTTTTATTACGGGACGAAATTTTCATACTGAGCGCACGTAATTCAAGAAGAAATTAGATTCTTGCGAAAAATACTTATTCAATAATATAGTAGCTGAGTCTTCAGAATTATGATGCTAAAATATCAACGATTATTCGCAACCAAAATAATATATGCGAAATATGACAAGACCCTTAAGATTTAGATATAATAGTTAAGAGTTCTTGTAACAAGCAGCATAGGTCACCTAATTCTGTTGATGATATTACTAGGTAAGTAATGAGACACGTTGGCTATCTTACCATGAAGTAACGGTGTTGTCATGACTTTGTGTAAGAAGGCTGTCTTTGTATGTGTTAATGTGAACGGGGTGTTAGATAAATCATGTACAATACCAGTTTCTTGTTTGTCTGGTGTCTTATTAATCGCTTTGAAAAACTTAATATGTAATTATTTTGAATTGATCTTCCACTGAGAACGTTAAGGGGCGAAATTAATAAGTCTCTGTTTATTGTCGGTTAGTTGATCGATTACTTTATCCTAATGTAAATTGTATCGATGAAATGTCAGCCTTATTACAGCTACGGAACAAACAAATGCCATTTGTTTCTAACTGGCACTTGATTAGTTCAACTCATATAAAATTTGTAAACGCAGGTGGAGAAACATAAGGGCAGTGGCTATAGCTGCAGGAAATCACTGAATTTCAGCGTCTCCTCGTGTAAAGTTTGAAAGACATGTTGTCAGGATTCTACAATTCCGAAAAAAAATGTTTTATCACCATCAAGCTCTTAAAGCTGGATGTACATACCATCGATGTTAAAGGGTCGAATTTTTGTTGTATTCACTTTCTTCATGGTCATCGGCATATCCATGATCTTTTCCGGGGCTTTCGTTGTAAAGTTTTTTCTGTGGGAAATTGTAAATGCCTACAGCCCAGAATTTAACGCAACCATCCCGAATCTTGTCCACTATGAATTATTTTACTCTTAAAGAGATGTGATTATGTCTTACCATGCTGTGATCGCATTTCTTGTACCTCTTGGAAGCATTCTGATTCTTTGTGTGTGTTCTGTTGTGACGGTATACTTCCTGAGAAAATCTTCGGACTCTCTGGGGAAAACTGACGGCTCGAACGTTGTCAGCAAAGATAAAGATGCATCTGGCATAAGTCAAAGAGAGAAACAAGTTGCGAAGATGCTATTAGTCGTAATTGTTGTATACATAGGAAACCTTTTTCCTCGGATCATTTTTTATATAACTCAGCTGATTCCAGCTTACCATAGCATATACTGATCTTCTCATAACAATTGCTATGTTTATACATCTCCCAGATGACTTAAATGCCGCCGTGAATTTTTTCATATCTTTCAAAATGAGTTCTAAGTTTAAAGCCACCTTTTTACTCCTTTTTCCATTCGCTAGAACATGTTTTTGAGTTTTCCAGCGTAGCAGCTCGACACTCTTCACATCATTTCAAATTAACTAAAGTGTCTATTCGGTTTTAAGATCTTAAACTTAAGTACTTTGTTTCTTATTCCTCTCTCCAGTTTTTATGTGTCTCAAAAGGAAAATGGTAAAATGTCTTGCCGGTCAAAATGAGTATTATGACATTAAACTCTTAAAATGAGGTACAAAGTATTTTGAGTGCAGCAAAACTTGAGGGTAAAATAATTTTATAACATAAAAACATTGATGTTGTGGGCAAATGGTCGGTAATTATGGATAAATTTGATTTTTGTGAGGAACATTCGATTAATTTTTTTGCATAGTAATTGTTCTCCCCCAGCGATTTTCTCAGAATTTTCTTCCTCTCCATTGCGCGGGATGACCCCCTGCCATTTCAAACACCTGTAACGCGGGCCGAAAAGTGTTAGGTCAAAGACTTTTTCGCTTGATAAAAATGCACATGTCATATAAGCTTTCATGTCCTATTAAAAACTTGACTTTAACTGAAAAGCGAATCCAGCCTTATTTACACTGGCTGCAAGACAAATAAAGATTCTTTATTCTGTCCCCTCATCTTCACAAAACTCGTCGTAGTCCTTTTTTTCTCTAGAATTCTACCTCAGATCAAGTGAAACAGTATTTTTTACTGAATTCCATTACTATAGTCATCATCACCATCCAACATTACATATTACTAACTGAATGTTTTCGCTGAATTCCAGTACTATTCTGACTATCACCACTCAACACATTACTAATTGAATGTTTTTACTGAATTCCATTACTGTTGTCACTATACCCACCCGACATTGCATATTACTAATCGAATATTTCAGCTGAATTCCATTATTATTGTTAATATCACCACTCAACATCACATATTACTAATGGAATGTATTTACTTAATTCCATTACTATTGTCACTTTCATCACCAACATTGACCAGTACTATAGAATGTTTTGACTGAATTCTATTCTATTTTCAACGTCACCACCAACACTGAAATTCGCTAACTGAATATTTTTTACTGAATTCCATTACTATTGTTACTATCACCACTAACAATACACATTACTAACTGCACGGACCATGCAGTGAATGAATTGATAACGTAGGAACAAAGACACCACCTTAACTGTGAGAGGAATCGAAGATTAACCATGTAATTTATAATCTAGGCACCCTTTGCTTTTTTCCAAATGCCAATCAAGGTGCACAGTTCTGTCAAAATGAACAAGAGAGCTCCACACACAAAATATAGAGGTTATCAATGTATTTGAAATCACCTGTAAAAGATTTGAAACCAGTGTGTTACAACAACGGTGTAACATGCCCATACTCTTTTGACTTGCTGGGGTGAAATGACTCTGCGACTGGCTGGCTCAGCTATGATGTTTTTACGATACCATAACCAGGTATTCATGAACTACTTATTCCATCCATACTGCCAACGCCATTCACTGGCCTCTTTGATACCATCGTCAACGCCAACAGAAGCAGCACTGACTGGATCCACCGAACAGCAACGGTGCGAACAGGGACAAACGACGTATAATAGCGATGTTGCCGCATTTCACCGTTAAAACATTTCCCATTTGTTATAGGGTAATGTCAGGAAAATGCGAAGTCAGCTACGCTTTATTCTGAAAAGCTTTGACTTTATCATAGCTAATTTTGATAGCTTCTAACAGGGGGGGTCAGTTCTTTACATGTAAACTGAAACCAATTGCAATTATTACGATAGTTTCTGAAAAGCCTTGAATGTACGGCAACCAGCTTCGGTTTCTATTTAATTCTAATAAATTAAAAGCTGCGAGGAAAAAAATAATACCCACTGCTGTAAAGACAAAGCTTTACAGAAATGAGTGTAACTGATGTAAAATTTAGCTGGAACTGCTCTCTTGTGATTTTTAGTAAGTGAGTGCTAGATCAATGAATGTCTGCGGTTAAAGAAATATGAACGTTGCGTTCGATTCCCGTGACGATCCACTTAAAAGTAACCCCGATGTCATGACGTTTTAGTACATACTTTAGTTGTGGAAGGTACATTGGTACGTTCAGTATTTTTAATTTATGATGAACTTTCCTTATAAACTTATCAAGATTTAGCAGGTTTTAGCATAACAGAAAGCCGCATTTGCACACGGCACACTATTTCTCCCGCTAATCGGTGTCCATTTGGGATGGGGACGGAGGGGGAGGGAAGGGGTGTCAACGTTCCGACATTCTTTACGATATTTACTGGAATTCCGGGATTTGACATTCGCATATAAACATTTGCATACGTAAGCTCTGCAAGTGTCTCGTGATATTGCCCTTAACACCAGTAGCGCTAGATGCGTTGGATCCAGCCTCTCCCTGACTGAGTGACTAGCATTAAGGATAATGACCGTTGCATGTTTTGTCTGTCAGCCGACTAGCTGCTATTGGGTTGCAGACTTCTATCGCCGCGTTTAACATTCTGCAAGGGAATGCGTTTAATTATATTCTTTTGCCACATTCAAACATACTAAGTGGACGGTACAATATATTCTATCACAGCATCATGAGGGTTAAATCATGCATAAATCTAAATTATACTTACGCCTACTAACATTAACACCTTGTGTGACTTCCTTCATAGGCGATATCCCGATATTCTCCTACCTAATGCTTGGTATAGAAACACTATTAAGACTACTACTTTGATTCTGAGTCTCGAGGTCTTTGCAGATTCCAGAGGTAATATCCCAAACTTTTCCTTTTTTAAAAATATTTTATTAATCACTTTACCAGTTCATGGGATTTCCATAGAAGTTATAGGATCTTCAAATATTTTAACAATTTCTCTAAGATTACAAACAGTGAAACAACCATTGCTATGTATTTTTAGAAAAGAATTGAATGGGTCTTTCTAAAAATTAATGCTTTAGCTTTTTGTGAGTTGGCACAATTGAATAGTAACCTAGTTTATATTACTATTTTTAGACAAAGAATGACAAATATTCACAATGCGTAACAATCACACACAAAAAAAAGGAAAAAGAAACTGATTATAGTAAATGTCCTAACTTTATTTTCATGATACTGTATGTCCATTTCTACATAGTATAAGAGAAAATGACATAATTAAGTCCACAAATAAAAGCACAGTGACATAGAGAAAGCGTACATGAATTGGGTTTTTTCTTCTTTAAAAAGTCTGTTTGCCGATGTTCACACAATGTCCGTGTTGGCGTAAAGGGGCGATTCCACAGATTAAGTCAAGTGTAAATATTGGTATTATTTTATTCAGTCAGATTTCGAAACTTATTTCAGGATTCATTAAAGAGATCAACACCTCAAGACACTGACCATTTTTATGGGGAATTTTGTCTCTCTTTGCTCACGAACATGCTACATCAAATTTCGTTTGTCACCGAACTTCACCCATATGTAACACGACGTTTTACATAGGACGAATCACATGTGATCCGCTGTTAGTGTGTAATGTTCCTTAAATAGTTTGGTGCATGTTAATGTTTTGTCAATTATTTGTCATGGCTACAGCATCCTTGATAGCAAGGAAAGAAATCCAACTTCAGCCCTACCCTGCTATGATTGTCTGCTAGACTATGTGTTTTGGACAGAGAGTAATTTTTTTTGTGTCCTGGAGAAGTTATAGCAAACGCGATAAAGATGATGACTGAAACGATGAAACAGGTAAAAGATGATAGATGTGGGTTTTTTTTTCCCTCCACACTGAATATTTCGGAGGAGAAGAAGAGAAAATAAGAGAAATCACAAGTTTCTGACGTAAATAACTGTAGAAGTGTTGTTGTGTTTTTTTCCCCTAGGAATCCTTTTTTTCGCGAATTCCACGAGTTAAAACTGATTCGCGAAAGTAACTACCCGCGAAAAACTTTCCCATCAAAATTTTCAAATGGTATACTATCTGAAGAGTACACAACATGCAGATCTCAAAGTTACTTCTCCTCATTATTTGAACATTATCGATTTACAGCATTTTTTAAAAAAACCATTACGAAGCAGGGTTGCCAGTTTTGTGGTCCTGTCACGTCTCGCCCGATTACTCTAGATTACCAGGCTTAGACACATATGAGAAAATCATCATGCGAAGTTCGCAAAAAACAATTTCTGCCTTTTCGAAAAGCAGGCTTTGCCAAGGAAAAAAAAAACCTCTGTAGCATACTATTCTTAGATAACTTCTTCGGTTTTCCTTTATGTTGCAGGAGCCTAACTGGTTAAAAAAAATAATTGGACAGTCAAGTCGATAGCAGCAGAGTATAAAATCTGTCCTTTGGAGAAATTGTGTAGAAATAATCCATGAATATTAAACCACACGCAAAAGTGGTAAAATTCAGTTTTGAATTTGTAAACAAAAAAAAAGAATAGTTATTACAGGCAGTGTTTTCTAATGGCTCCAGCGGTGTTCATTTGTGCGGGCCCGTGGTCTGCAAAAGAAGGCCACATTTTTAACCCTTTTTCATGTAATTTAAAATTGTGAAAAATCAAAATGAGGGACCCCTACTGTAAACAATATATTATATTTTTGAGTACAGTGGTGGCACCACCTGCAGATTAGCCTTGGTCATCTCAGAACGTTCCCCTGTTTCGAGAAGAAATTTTTATTAAATGGCCCAAAGAGGCTTTTACAATTTGGCTGCTGCAACCTTTATTGCACTCCTTCCGATCGAGTTTGCATTCATACTGTTTACGATGACAACGACGAGTACCATGATCATAATGATTTTAGACAATGATGAAAAGAAAAAAAAAACAAAAAACTAAAGTTTTCTGTCATATACAATGATAAAACAAACAAACAAACAAAACTTGTAAAGAATTCAAAATTGCACTTTACTACACATTAATACGACATCACAGGTATAAAATATTTATAACAATTTTCGGATCATCTATGACCCCTGTTCAGACCTAAGATATACTACATTAAAGGATCAAGCAGAAAACATAGGTTTGGTGGGCATAAAATCGTTTACAGAGGTAGTGTTCGAAACAGAGAAACCTTGCTGAAAGTTGATATGGAAGTGTTTTTAATAGGCTATAATGATAATGATGTAATAAAAATGTAAAGAATATGATGTTTAAGACAACAATGAGCATGTAGCGAATTACTAACGAATGATGATAAAACACTCGTGTACTTAAATGGGCATGCCCAGTAAATTACGTTGGCTCTACACCAGTTGTTTTAATGACAGGAGCATTTTGGCTGGACGGCTAATTGGAAAGTATTTTGGCTGGACAGCTAGCCGGTAAGATTTTCAAATGTGACCAAACCCAGCAATATGCGTCTCACGCATCTGAAATTTAAAAACAAATATATACATTTCTTTGCAGAATGATTCGTGTGAAGATTTCTTCAAATTTTGAGTCGGTGAGATAATCCACTAGGGTAGAGAGTAGGCGAGTGAATGTTAGTACATGTACTTAGAATAAATATCCCGGCAATCGGATACGGGAGATAACTTGGAAAATATTTGTCTCCGTTTATTATGCAATCAGGTCAAACTACTTCTTGAGGTGTTTTCTGATTGCCCAGCCAGTAAGTTCACTCCATTCATTTAAATCCACATAGTTATATATAATGCGATATGCAAACTGAACAGACATAAATAGCGACGTAAATCACTTTTCACTGGCTGGTATAGAAAGTGGCCTGTCAAAATGGACGAAACAACCAACTCCAAAGATCATCGTCCCTTCCCAGGTGACTTGCCCAATCCCATGTACGTGAAGAGTCACCCGCTGTACAAGAGACGTTTCCAGACAAAGACTTTACCAGCTGCCGAGTAAGACTTTTGATTCCTCGACTACGTTGTAAAGCATGCAACTCATAATTGTTTTCCTCTGGAATCTGCAAAGACCTCGAGACTCAGAACAAAGTGATGGTAGTCTTAATAGTGTTTCTATACCAACCTTTAGGTAGGAGAATATCAGGTATTCGCCCATGAAGGAAGTCACACAAGGTGTCAATGTTAGAGGCGTAAGTATGATTTAGATTTATGCATGATTTAACCCTCATGATGCTGTGATAGAATATATTGCACCGTGCACTTAGTACGTTTGAATGTGGCAAAAGAATATAATTAAACGCATTCCCTTGCTGAATGTTAAGCGCGACGGTAGAATTCTGCAGCCCAGTGGCAGCTAGTTGGCTGACAGACAAAACATGCAACGATCATTATCCATGACGCTGGTCACTCAGTCAGCGAGAGGCTGGATCCAACGCATCTCGCGCTACGAGTGTTAAGTGCAATATCATGAGGCACTTGCAGAGCTTACGTATGCAAATGTTTATATGCGAAGGTCAAATCCCGGAATTAGAGTAAATATCGTAAAGAATGTCGAAACGTTGACACCCCTTCCCTCCTCCTCCACCCCCATCCCAAATGGATACCGATTAGCGGGAGAGATAGTGTGCCGTGTGCAAATGCGGCTTTCTGTTATGCTAAAACCTGATAAATCATGATAAGAGTTTATAAGGAAAGTTCATCCTAAATTAAAAATACTGAACATACCTACGTACCTTCCACAACTACTTGTGGTTTTTAAAAGAAAAAAAAATCATGTTCCAAGATCACTTCACTGTCACTATCTACAGCACTACAACTGTTATGGTCGACAATTGCAACTAAGTTTCTCATGGCGTTATTCTACGGGTGCATATCCATTTCAGAAAGTCATTTAAAGTATGTCCTAAGGCCTCATGAAATCGGGGTTACTTTTAAGTGGATCGTCACGGGAATCGAACGCATCGTTCATATTTCTTTAACCGCAGACATTTATTGATCTAGCACTCACTTTCTAAAAATCACAAGACAGCAGTTCCAGCAAAATTCCACGTCAGTTACACTCATTTCTGTAAAGCTTTATCTTTACAGCAGTGAATATTATATTTTTCCTCACAGCTTTTAATTTATTAAATTTAAATAGAAACCGAAGCTCGTTGCTGTAAATTCAAGGCTTTTCAGAAACTATGGTAATAATTGTAGCATTCTGTTGGTATTTTCCAGCATGGTACTCGAAAGTGTCGTGAGTAATACACAGAAAATGGTCAGTACCTTAAGAAAGTAACATGAACTCAGTAGATTTAGTAACTCCTTCCATTTCTGTGGCGAAAAAGAGCTAATACTATTATCCATACAGTGATGAAAGAAGTTTATTACTGCAATCCAGTGAATTTAGACTGCCACTGACTTGGAACAGTGCTATAGTTGGACCTCACTCCTCATTAAACTTAAACTGATTCTTTCTTATCCCTAAAAATCAGTAGCTGCTTGGACAAAAATTAACATCATTTATATGGAGGATAAATGTAACTGTAATTTCCTAATAATGATCATCATTTTTAATTGCCATCCTCTGTCTGTGGGTCCCTGCGTTGTCATTGATTTTTGGAGTGGAAGAAGATTGTCCATCGTCATTAAACACACCGGTATAATTTGAACCAGGTGGTAAAATGGATATTCCTAACGTGGATTGTCAGCTATCTTATATAAGTAAGTGGAAATTAATAATAGTATCCTCTTGATGAGGTTTATAATTTTATAGTATTTTATGTACTCTGTATTCGGTTCATAACAGGTAAAAGCACCTTAGTGTCCAAGAAACAATTACAGTTCCTTCGAAAAGCAAATTAAGTTTGTTTGTGTAAACAATTCGGCGTTTCTTTTTCGGCTTTTCTTAAAGTCGTGATATAGGTCGTCTCCACACACACACACACACACACACACAAACACACAGACACACAGACACATACACACACATACACACACAAACACACAGACACACACACACACACACATACACACACACACAAACACACAGACACACAGATACACAGACACACAGACACATACACAAACACGCACTCGCACGCACGCACGCATACACACCAAGAAAGGCCACTACGGGCCGTAACCCTTAGTAATCGGAAGAATGCTAAACCAGGTATTTAACATGATTATGTCCCATGGATTGCTCTCTACACAAGAAGATCTTTGACACCGATTGATTTTTCTTCTTTTGGTCCTATTAACATTTTGTGTTATTCTAAATATACCACTGTGATTTCGGGAAATTTCTTCCATGGAGGTTAAAGTACTTCTTTTGCCCGATCATTTATCGGGAAGAAAAAGGGGGGGGTGAACGCTCAACATTGTTCACAAATGTCTTTTGAAAAAGATCATCTCAAATTCTGATTTGGTCCCCAGTTTTTCATTTGGCTGGGTTTGACGCGCGCGAATACATAGGCCTACACATTTTATTTTTTTATCTAGAAGGCTCAAATTGTACCTGAAACTTTAAAATGATGCTTTATTTAGGTCACAGGTCATTTTACACATTTCTACATCCTAACACTGGCTGGCAGGGCACCCCAAAAAGGGGGATTTTATATATTAGCGGATTAATTGGGTTGTACACAATCAGTGATTTGTTCCTCTAATAGGTGTCACAAACCTTAACCCCTCCCCACATTTAATTATTTCCTACATATGTTTTGAGTTGTTAGTAGTGATGCATTCTCTACTGTTAAAGTGTCTCTATCTTTCTTATTTAATGAATGTGGTGAGGTATATTTGCAGAGGGACACAGAAAATTTTCAATAGTCTCACTCACTGAGATGAATTGGATGAGGTGTTGATAGCCTTTGTTAGTTCCCTGTAGAAATATGCAACTGTCAGCTGTCAAACACATTCATTTCCTACAAAATGGTACCAATGTTGCTGCAATATCTGTCTTAGATCATTCTTATGGCCCAGTTAAGAGTTTGATACCTCTCAAAATAGCCAATTCTCTTGATGACATACCCTATGCTACTTTGAAAGCTCCTATGAACCTACAGTTCAACCCTAAAATTTTGCCATGGTAGCCTGTTTGGTAGGGAAATAGTTGGGAATGGTCAGAGGGGAGTGACCTGGGGGTGATTGGGAGGGAAGGGGAAAAGTGACCCCCTCTTGGCTGGTCACTGTTTCCATGTAAAAACCTTGGCATGGGCAGGTAGTTTTTAGTTGATCATATTTGCAACCCTTAATGATAAAATTCACTTGCAACCACGCATTTAAAAACTAAAAGTGATCATATTGGCATTTCCTAAAGGGTGATTGTGTTATTGATTGGGGAAGAAGCCCTGGAGAAACAAAAGTTTGGTGCATCTGCCCAAAAGAATTTTTTAAAAATTCAGCTTCCTTTGGCAATACCATATGAGCCTATGGGGTGGGCTGAGAAGGGGTGGGGTGGTGATTTTTCTTAAGGGTAGGGGTGGGGTGGGGTGGATGGGGGGAGGGGTTGATGGTGGTGTTGGGGGTGGAAGTAGGGAAGGAAAAAGGAACGAATGAAATCTTAAATTTAAAAAAAATGGCCAAATTTGGTGCATTTTTTGGCAACACTGGGTGTGTGTGTCAAAGGTGGGGGGAGGGGGTGGAGGGTGGGAGGAAAACAAGAGAGACAAGGACAAAAAGAGAACGAGAAAAAAACTATTTAAAAAAAAGCGTGTGTCATGTAAACTGAGTCTGCAGCACGTAGATCTAGATCTAAGTCCCATACAGGCTAGACTAGGGGGGTGGGTGGGGGGGCTGGGGAGGGCCCCAGGGGTAGAGGAAGTTTAAAAGACTGTCCAGATAGCCTAGATGACCTACCTCGACCACCATGATGTAAACATTGTGTTTCTAAGTGGAAACATGCCAGGTACTAGCTGCCTATTAAGGTCTTTGACACCTATTGTTTTTTCTTCTTTTGGCCCTATTAACATTTTGCGTTATTCTAAATATACCACTGTGATTTGGGGAAATTTCTTCCATGGAGGATAAAGTACTTCTTTTGCCCGATCTTTTAACAGGAAGAAAAAAAAAAAGGGGGGGGGGGGGTNAGGGGGGGGGGGGGTCAACGCCCAAAATTTTTCAAAATGTCTTTTGAACAAGATCACCTCAAATTCTGATTTGGTCTCCAGTTTTTCATTTGGCTGGTTTTGACCGCGTGCGAATACATAGGTCTACACATTTTATTTTTTTATCTAGAAGGCTCAAATTGTACCTGAAACTTTAAAATTGGATGCTTTATTTAGATCACAGGTCATTTTACACATTTCTACACCCTAACACTGGCTGGCAGGGCCCCAAAAAAAAGGGGAATTTTAAATATTAGCGGATTAATTGGGTTGTACACAATCAGTGATTTGCCCCTCTAATAGGTATCGCAAACCAAAATATTACATAATATATATCATTTCAAATCGAGTCCACCTCTTTCAGAGTAGAAGGAAATTCTAAACAAAATATAGAGACGAATGAGTGGAGCGCTGATTTTATCTGGAGTAACAAATATTTACTTTGCTAAATTTGTAGCAGCGTGGACATTTGCATTATTAAACAGTCTATGCGCTTCAATCATGTTGATGTCTTGTAGTAAATATGGCTTAATGTATTTCTTTCTTTCACTATCAAAAAGAAAGTAAATAATTGAATAATGAAATTCATCATACAACACCTACAGTTTCTTTCCGCTAATTATGTTCCATCTCACCCACTCGTTTCTACATGTAGCTACCAATCGTTATATATAATAATATAGCTAATGGCCAAGAGATGTCTATGTAGATTAATTTTCACATCTATATAACATTTTCGATACTGTATACAAATTCACCCAATTAGATTTCCCGGGCACGCTATTCTAGAACTGAATAAACTGGGCTTTTATAATCTTCTCATAATTGTTACATGACTGTGAAGAGGTGGATTGTGTATAATATAGGGCAATTCATTATTAAACATACAATCTTCAATAAGAGTCACCCATTTCGATTTTAATATAATTGTTGGCTCATAAATGCAGTCTAATTGAATTCTTATATATTGCCTGTTTTTTTTCTTTAACAACTCTGGACCATAATTTAAACATCATAATTTAACAGCAGTTTCTCCTAATATAAAAACTATTAGCATTTTAGACGGCAGTTTCAAAATCATTTTACAGGAATCTGTTTGTACACTTTCAGTCATAATTCAGTATTTCACAACAATTCCGTAGCCATATAATAGATAAGGTGTAACAATTATCTTAAAAAAGAGTAAATGGCAACCAATAAGTGACCAAGGTTTTTGAAACTGGCCAGTTATCGCATACACTACTTTCCTAGCTTTACTTACATTTTCTTCATTGACGTGACGAATCAGTTAATTTGGGTCATAATTATACGCAAATATTTGAATTCTTTAACTATTTCAAAATCGTATTCGTTCAGTCCGGATTTGTGCTTTTTTATGCGTTTTCTTCTCCCCGAATCACGTAACCTTGAACGGGGTCACCGTGGAACAAGTGAAATAGAATGGAGACACACAGACAAAACGCAGTCATAGGCATGATGTCATTAGGGTCACATTATTCAGCACCTTTTTCTAAAGAATACATTGGAGACATGGTAGAGGTGTTGTACCATTGTGTATTCCATTTTGGACGTTCGTATAATAATTTGCGCATTTAAATTTCTAGATGGCTACTCTGATTTTGTTTCATACTGCATAACATGTGTTCGCAATCTGTTGATTTGGTTTATATAAGAAGATGGGAAACTGGATAGTGCGAATATTGCCTCTCTTGAGAAGTTGATATCTCAGTGACAAGGAATTGGCTGATCAAGGCAATAACAATTGAACCATCTTTTTTCTAAATCTATCACACAGAGCCAGCCCTACTCACAGATTTCAGGACTTTGACTTCATAAAGCCAAAAAATAAAAAAATATGGCTGGAAAAGTAATCAGCGACGACCTTTATTCATACTTCACAACAATCGTTGATTACTGGATTACACTTCTGATTATTTGTCTCGGTCTGGTAACCAACGTGTTGAATTTGCTCGTCTTCTCTCGCCAGGGATACAAAGACGGTGTCAACATCTCTATGTCATGTATTGCAGTGTGGGACTTTCTCAAATGTTTTGTTGATCTGGTTGACAGGATGCATGAGCCCATCAGTTTAGTTTCAGATGCGCTGGGTGTGTCCTATAAGAATACGGTGTTTGTGTATTTAGCCTACAGTCATATTTCTGCAAGCTACGTCTCCTGTGCACTGGCTACCTACGTGTCAATTGAGAGATGTCTGTGCGTGTGTATGCCTTTCACCGTCAAATCTGTCTTCACGCCAAAGTTCACTCTCGTTATGGTCACCGTCATTTCCGTGATTGTCTTCGGCGCCTACGTGGTCGTTTATTTCATTTGGGACATCATTCACGTTTACAGCCCAGAATTCAACACGACTATTGCTGTGTACGTCTATAATGAGTTTTACTACACTCACGGACATGTGGTGATGCCGTACTATCGGAATATGGCAATTCTTGTGCCTTTCATCAGCTTTGTGGTCTTGTGTGTATGCTCTATTGTGACGGTATACTACTTAAAGAAATCATCGAAATCTTTGCAAAAAGCTGACAGTTCAAACTTGGCAAACAAAGACAGAGGCGTATGTGGAGTTAGTAAAAGAGAGAGGCAAGTTGTGAAGATGTTACTGGTCGTGATTGTAGTGTACATTGGAAACCTGTTCCCAAGAATCATCTCAATCATCGCTCAATTTATAGAACCAGAGTACTATGTTAACAGGTTATACAACAACCTTTTTAGAACAGTGGCTATGTTTCTGTTTATCCTGGACGGTTTAAATGCATCGGTCAACTTTTTCATATTTGTCAAAATGAGTTCTAATTTCAAAGCCACATTTCATGTTCTCTTTCCATTTGCTAAAAAATGTTTCTGATTTTTTTTTTTTTTTTTTGCAGGCAAGGTATATCCCTTTATTACATAAAAATGCAGATCTGTAGCTCTATTTGTTCGCTTATTTGTCCGGTATAGAAATTTACATCATGTGACGTAGGGGGTCTCAAAAGTGGCAAAGCATTCTGAAACAGTGAGGAAGGATGAATGAGACAGGTAGTTTTAGTCTCAGATGGCCCCTTCAGACCCCAAGGAGAAATTAGATTCTTGCGAAAAATGCCACTTCTTCAGTAATATTGGAGATGAGTCTTCAGAAAGATGATGCTAACAATATTAACGATTATTCGCAACAGAAATATGCGAGATATGACAAGACCCATAATATTTAGATATAATAGTTAAGAAATCTCGTAACAAGCAGTATAGGTCACTTAATTCTGTTGACGATATTACTTTAAGTGATGAGACACCTTCGCTATCTTACCATGAATTGACGGTGCTGTCATGACTTTGTGTAAGACGGCTATCTTTGTACGTGTTAATAAGAGCGGGGTATTAGATGTATCGTGAACAATGCCAGTTTCTTGTTTGCCTGGTGTCGTATTAATCACTCTGAAAAACTTAACAGGTAATTATTTTAAATTGCTCTCATTTTCAGATCGTTATGGGGGGAAATAAATTATCCACTTTCGTTTCTCTGTTCATTCTCGGTTAGTTGATTGATTACTTTAACCAGAAGTAAATTGTATCGATGAAATGTCAGCCTAATCAGAACTGGCATGCATTTATATCTACGGAACAAGCAAATGCCACTTGTGTCTAATTGGTACTTGATCATTTCAACTCGTATAAAATTTGTAAACGCAGGTCGAGAATCATATCTAGTAGTGGCTATAGCTGCAAGAAATCACTGAAATTCAGCATCTCCTCAATTAAAATTTGAAAGACATGTTATCACATCAAGCTCTCAAAGTTGGACGTAAATACCATCTGTGTTGAAAGCATCCAATTTTTGTTGTATGCTAGTTGAAAACATTCCTGAGTAGCCAAAGCTACTGACTTGATGGAATGATAGAAAAGACAGTGATCACTATTGAAGTGGCTCCGTTTCGTATTTGACATCTTATTAGATTTGTGTGATGTTTCGAAAATCAGCACAATTTTCTCTCATGCGCCATTACAGTAAAGGAAGTTTGTTGCAACTTATTATGCGAAAACGGTCCATGATAACTCAGCTGATGGACTATTAATCATGCATGCCTGCACAAATGATTACGAAGCCATGTGATCATTAATTACCTGTTAGATCACTCAGATTAATATATAAAAAAAAAAGACCTACGCCACTTGCTGTTTTACTCAAGATAAACCAGTGTTAAACTCCAGGAAAGTTCATGGCTTAGTCAATACCTTGTCAATACCTTGTCCCAACACTGACATCGTCATGTTCGAGGCATTCCCATAGACACTCCGTCCCCCTTTCCAACAGCCATCGTAAGGTGTGAATACTTATGGCTTAGTATATGATCCAAACGAATCTGCAGCCACGAAGTAGCGATCCAGCTACAGAATTTGAAATTTCATACCTCAGCACACATGAAATCTGTGTATTAGAGCATCGGAGCTCTGTGAAGTTTACCACTATCATTTGCAGCAATTGACTTGCACGATTCAATTGTTTAGGACCACATCTAAACAATAGTAATAAAAATGAGTGGTAAAGTAATCGCAGATGAACTTTACGCTAAATTCGAGGACATTGTAGCGACTCCAGCCTCGTTAACATATATATATATATGCTGCATTTACTCCTTATTTGTATCGCGGGCCAAAAAGTGTTAGGTTAAAGATTTTTTCGTTAATAAAAATGCACATATTAGCTTTGATGTCCTATTAAAAACTTTATTTGGACTGAAAAGCGACTCCAGCCTCGTTTACATCGGCTGCAAGACAATTAAAGATTCTTTAGTCTTTCCTCTCATCTTCACAAAGACAATTCGTCATTGTACTTTTTTCTCTAGAATTCTACTTCAGATTAAGTAAAACAATGTTTTTACTGAATTCTATATTACTATTGTCATCATCACCATCCAACATTACACATTACTAACTGAATGTTGTTCCTTAATTATATTACTATTATATTGTCAATATCAGCACTCAACATGACAGATTACTAACTGAATGTATTTATTAAATTCCATTACTATTGTCACTCTCATCGTCAACATTGCCCATTACTATAGAATGTTTTTACTAAATTCCATTACTATTGTCACTATCACCACCCAACATTACAAATTACTAAATGCGCGGACCATGCAGTGAATGAACTGATAACGTACGAACAAAGACACCGCCTGAACTGTGAGATTAACCATATACTTTATAACCTAGGCACCTTTGCTTTGTTCCAAATGCCAATCAAGGGGCACAATTTTTCTGTCAAAATCAACAAGAGAGCCACACACACAAAATATAGAGATTATCTATGTATTTGAAATCACCTGTAAAATATTTGAAACCAGTGTGTGACAACAAGAGTGTAACATGCCCATACTCTTTTGATTTGCTATGTGAAATGACTCTGCGACTGGCTGGTGCAGCTGTGATGTTTTTATGATACCATATTCATGAACTACTTATTCCATCCATACTGCCACCACCATTCACTGGCATCTTCGATACCATCGTCAACGCCAAAAGAAGCTGCACTGATTGAATCCACCGAACAGCAATAGTACCTCCAGAGACAAAAGACGTTTAATAGGGATGTTGCCTCATTTCACTGTTAAAGGATTTCCCATTGGTTAGACTAGTCTGTGTACAGATAATATACTATATTTCCGTGTTGTATAGGAGGACTTACATATCTATTGTCTTATGTGGTTGTAGGAGTACATTAATGTTGAAAAAAGCAACATATAGGATTTGTGAAAGAAAAAGCGAGAATGATGACGAGCGGAAGACACAGTGATGTTTTTCTTTCCTTCTTCTTTTGCTTTTCTTGCTTTCTTTCTGCTTTATTCTTTCATTTCTTCACTTCTCTCTCTTTCCTCATGTCTGTTCTCTGATCTTCACTTTCTTTGGTTTGAGTTAGACTACGTTTTGAATTTGTATAGTTGTCCCAGAGCCTTGTATAGACTTTTGTTCTTGAATCTCGAATTTACTTAAGACTAGGTGTGTGAATTTTCATTCTAGTGCATAAACAGGTTAACTTTCTCTCTCATCATCATCGTCCTTATCTTCGTGATCACCATCTCATGGTTATTGTCATCACTGCCTTAAGGCAAAACTGATATACCTCTCTTTCTATTCGGTGGTGCAAAGTTTGAAATGTGGGGCATTCCTTTTGTTTTTATTGTTGTTGTTTCCCTTCCTGTGACTGTTGTACCCACTTAAGAAATTAAAAGCACTTAAATTTTTAGAGTTTTAGTGTCGTTATTATCATCATCATCATCATCATCATCATCATCATCATCATCATCATTTTCAAAAATATAGAAAACTCTCAAACCTGTGGCATGAAAAATTACATAAGAGTTCCAAATTTTCAGACATGTTTCCTTCATGAGGGATCAGAAAATGAATAATGAGTATAGAATGATCACAAGAACACACATCACATCATAACACATAGGAAGATGAGACCGAATCTAGACAAACTACAAATAAAGGGGCAGAAATTAAAACTGAACTCACAACAACCGGGAGGGCAAGTAAAGACAATCCACCTCCCTCCCCAAACCTGCATATGCATACACACACAACATGGACACACACACACACACACACACACACACACACACACACACACACACGCGCGCGCGCATACATACACATTCACATAATCATCCTCATTATCATCATCATCATCATCATCATCATCATCATCATCATCATCATCACATTTCACTGATTAATAAATAAAGAGACCCACTTCACCATAATTATGATCATCATTATGGTGGAAGACAAAAAGGTGAATTGGATCTAAATCTGAGAATGCACTAAAGTAAAGGCAGGTAAGATCTTGATACTTTTTGAAAGCCAGAANCACGACCAAGTCTCCACTACATAATCAGCTAACCATCCAATATGTACTTCCTAATTATTAATGATGAAAGCTATTAACGTAATACTGTGGAAATATATAATATGCCAGCAAAAACTGGCAATTTAAAAAAAAAAATTATTCGCCTCTGTCCATTGGACAGACATGGGCCAGAAGCCCATCCCATGTCTGTCCTTACAATAGCAATCGAAAAACTCTCGCTTAAATCTGGACATAAATATGTACCTGAGGTTTCGTCACCCTTCCAGTCATGATACTCAGGAGTGATCTGCAAAATCTGGCAATTTTCTGCTGTACATTTTATTACTTAAAGATACTGTAGCTGATGGAAAAGTGTCAGATATTCTTAGACTTTAATAATTAGTTTGTGGCCTTTATAAAATCATATGAATTCTAAACATGCAATCATATTGTGATATGACTATAGTCTGTTCTACTGACATCTTGTCGATGAATATCATTGCTTACCTTTCAATCCAGGCTGTCATATAGGAATCTAATATATACACATGAGTAATATAATTTTTGGTGCATTTGACTGTGACTTTGTCCGTTGTTGAAATGTACACCACTTAACTTCGGGGTCTCAAATTTGGCAAGTCATCAGCAATTAACGAGATGTAATCATTGAGACATTTATTGTTGGCCTCATAAATGGTGCCATTTGGGGCTCCAAGGGATGTAGTGGGGCCCTTTTGTGCTTAAAATCTAAGGAACTGAGTTCACAGACCCAAGATAATAAAACACGAGGTCCGCTGGCAATTCGTGCTTCCCAGCTGCCGTAATGCATAACATTGTAACCCAGAGATGCCAAGTTGGCCCTAAGAGGCCTGACTCCTTGGTATGTCTGATCACAATAATTTTGCTGTAAAAACTACAAAGGTAAAGAAATTGCCGTAAAGCTAAAAACAGGAGTGTAGATGAGCAAGTAGGTAGAAAGCTTTACAGAATCATGGGAAAATACAAAGGACGTTTCGGCAAATTTGCCTTCTTCAGCAGACACAAAAACGAGTAGAGTGGACAAAATAAGTGAACAAATAAACAAAATAAGCAACGAACAAACAAAAAATTACAATAAAAAAAGGAAATGAAAAAGCAAATGGAATGGAATTAAACACCACTTCCCTGTAACCGGCACAGAAGTGAAATGGAAGGAAAGCAGGAGAGATGAGGAAGGAGTAGGAGCTGTCAAGAAGGTGCAGGGGCCTACGATTGGCTAGCGGTGAGATAAGCAGGAGGGCTTTCTATCTAGAATACGTGCTCATCTACACTCCTAATTTTGCTGTAGGAAGGGCAATGTCAGTCCCCATCTTCAGTCTCCAGAAGACAACGTGAGGAACACCTCAGTTAGAAGATGATCTACATATAAGTGATGTGAAGATCGTGAGTAATGTTCGGGATCAAGACCACAAGGCTTTGGAGATTAAAATTGTAGTGCCCTTCATATAGAGGAACAGTTCCTTTACCTACCATATGAACACAATAATATATATACACACCGTGATCTGTTTTTGAACGATCCTGTCTTCCTCTAGATGACAGCTGGTGCACTGAGAAACAGAGAGAGAGAGAGAGAGAGAGAGAGAGAGAGAGAGAGAGAGAGAGAGAGAGAGGGGAACAGACAGATAGACAGACAGACAGACAGACAGACAGACAGACAGACAGACAGACAGACAGACAGAGTATTTTTGTATGTTTTTATATATTGGGTGTAATATAGGTGATCAAATTCTCATTTTAGCTCTAAACAGCGGGGAGAGAAAGAGAGAAAAAGACAGAGAGAGAAAGAGAGAGAGAGAGAGAGAGAGAACACGGCACACAGACAAACACACAAAGAAAGAAAGAAAGAGAGAGAAAGAGAGAGAGGAGTAAGTCCAATTGTGCTCTTAACTACTGAAAGTTGTAAAAACGATCCTTGTTGCATGTTAGCTCAGGAGAGTAAAAGCATATACATTGCTTACCTCTATTTCCACATATTATGAAAAAAAAAAACCAACAAAAAACAACCCACAAATGTTTGACCCCAAAAAATATGCAAGGGCATTGCAAGTTTATTTGCCACTCCAAGTGCTTTAGATAATAAGATGAGCTTCTTGCTCTAGACGTGCAAACATTAACTTCACACGCTATATTCTCCACAGACGAAACCTGGATCGTTATATCAGAAAACATTCTTACACCAGTCCTGTTTATAGAGGACAGCAATTTTGTGATAGGTTGTCTTTGTCTTTCTACAGAAACAGCATTACTGCTGCTGGTTAAATTCAGTCGTTTTGAATATATACTTATACTTGTCTATTTGTGGTGCTGCGTGGCCGAATGATTTCGGTGTTGGATTCAAGATCTAAAGGTCGTGGGTTCGCTTCCCGATCCACCTGTTTGTCAAATGGATAAATGGATACAGGAAGTGAAAGATATTGTGAGAATGCTAGTGATCAGTGTCTCCAAATGGCAGCGGCACTGATTACTCTCCAGGGAGTTGAGAAAGTCCTACAGCGATCTAGCCTGCTGGGGTAATAATAGCGTGAAGTAGCAGAAGTGGCCTTTAGCCCGGATACGCGAGTTATAAATCGCATTACTATAAATCACACTGTTATTATCTCCATGAAAAAATTCCCATACATACATTATGAAATAAGATCAAGGCTCAAGGGTAAAAGGAAATTCTGCATGTTCTATAATTCCTTTATAGAAAAGCTATTTTCTGACCAAAAAAAATGTGAATATCACACTTCAGATCAATTAGCGTAACACTTTGCTTTGTCTGTGAATCAATAGGCCTAGGCCTACTTATTTGAAGAACGCACATAAATTTTGCAACGCTGCGGAAGCAGAGTAAGTATTTGGTTATTGATTCGCAACCGTAGCGGAATTATTCATAACGTCCTTTGACAGCCGAGTTCAATAATTATTAAATCCAGCAGTGAGCAACGGTACGGTAAATAGGCATATCGCTCTCCTACGTCGAAAATTTGGGGTAGTGTTCTAAGCATGATATTTTATCACTGTTAATAATGACTGATTGTATTTGAAGTCAGCTCTGACTGTCTGAGCTACTGTTCTGAAACTAAATAATTGGTGTGGTTAGGATGTGCCAGGGCAGAAAAAAAGCGCCAATCAAAAATATTCACAAGATTAAAGAGACTGACCCAGCTTTTCAAAGGGAATAAAATTACTGCAAGACGTAGAAATCTGCACGGCCAGCCGTTTCATTGACTGGAAAAGAATGGAACATGATAATATATCGTTTTGAAATAAGCATAGTATCATTTTTGAACATTTTCGTGATTAGAATAGGGCTTGAAGGCTTGGTTGTGAAAGGGCGCACGGTATGACTCATTGATGTCTTGGCGAGATGATTCTAAATGATATCTTTGATTTAAACAAATAAGAACCTATGCTGATTGTTGCCAAAGACTACTGAGATATGAAGCTGTGCAAAATAAGATATCTGCAATTACACCAGGCCTATATTAGTCCAGTTGCCAGCTAACAGTTAATTTGTTGTTAGAATATGGAAGTAATTTGGTAATACTAATGTTTTTGCTGTTTTTGGTCAACAGAGATGTCCTGCTCAAGAATCCGTTTGTCCCATTCTGTACCTATTGAGAATTTTTTTCCACAGCCATTTATGTAATACAGTGGAACCAGCTTAAGCGGGACGGCTCCGTTCCCGACGAATCGTCCCCCCTTGAGCGGGCGTCCCGCTTAGGCGGATTATCCATTATAAAGTGATTTCTTAGCTAGTTTGTGCGTTTCTTTCAGGTTAAGGGATATCATTACTTGTTGATAGTGAGGTGTGACAACGGAGTCAGATTTAAATTGTATCTGTACTGTTTAAAATATACTTATTGCAGTCTAACTGCATTTTCAGTAGACTTGCAGAGCATATTATTGTTCATTCTTTGCGGGGAACGGGATTTTGGTTGGCTTCAAAGAAGCACCTAAGCCTTCTCACCACTCTCCTTTGAAAATTAAAAAAACAGTTTCTTTTAAAGACCGGGGCATGTCTACATAGAGGGAAAGAAATAATACATGTTAAAATAAAACTGGAGAGAATATGAAAGGTCTAACATCTCTGAAGTCGAGATGTTCGCGTCCCCCATTCAAGTGATCAAAAATAATTTGGGATCAAATTTACATGATCATAAACACCAGCAAAGATAAGCGTCACACTTCTCTCTCCACATCTGGCCAGAGCGCGACGCGAGCGGCGTGTGTCGAAAAGCCTTTACGCAACACAAATGATGGTCATGTCTTTGTCAACAACACCCTGGCTGAGTGTTGTGCAATAGCGCAGGTAAGGCTCGTAAGTGTCGATCACTGCCTAAGCTGAAGAAAGGATACAGTGTGGCTGACAGGGGGCGGGGCTTACGTAATCTTGATTCGTTAATGCTTGCGCTGGTTAAATGACCAGCGGCTAGGATGCCCGCTCTGATTCGTCCATGCGTGCGCAGAAGGGTCAACTGCCTGACAGAAGACTATGGGGAAGTAGTGTCAATCACTTCTCACGTAACGTAAAGGGGGGTAGTCAGGACCGTCGGTACAAGCTTCTTTGTAGGTCTCAGGTTTTCAGCTGATGGACAAAGGTAAACAAGCACTAAGACACAGTACGATAGTGACAATTTGTAGCATTCCTGTCAAAAACAGTGTGTATATTACGGAAATCTGGCTTCAAGTCGTCTCGCTTAAGCGGGTTGCCATCCCGCTCACACGTATAGATTTAAATAGCAAAAATTCCGTTCCCCAGGCATTCGTCTCACTTAAGCGGGCGTCCCGCTCACGCGTGTCCCGCTTAAGCGGGTTCCACTGTACTTAGTAGGGCATTGGTACCATGTCAAACGATAAGTACTTCAGTAGTATCGTTTGAAGTGACGACTAGACAAAGCGAATTTTTACTTGTTTTATGAGAAGACCCTGCAAGCATATAATGTTGCCACTGCCCAATTACAATATTGGCGTTTGTATTCTATTCGTTTTTGTGAATCGTCACCGGTAATTTTTAATGATGATATCGATGCTGTTTTCCTCATGTACGAATACATGTTGAACGGCTCTTCCGGCCTGTGGGATAAGATGTCAGCCTTAATGTCTGATGATATAAGGTTTCAGAGAAAGTTTGGTGCGAAAACATCTCTCCCCCATTAGAGGAAAAAATGCTGTAGGGGGGGGGGGGGGCAGGACTGGAGGGGGAGAGGGGCTGTTGAAAGACTGTGGACCACTTGTCCTAAATGCACATTTCGAGGTTTTAGAAAATTCAGCTTTTCACAACAGTTTTCTATTCTGTTACTGCAAGATATAATCTCCTGTTGTAAGAGAAGGCATAAGATCCCTTTTCGTATGCATGCGGAAAATGGAAATAAGCCCATCTTAATGTACTTTTGTTTCTGATCTCGTGCTGTCCGTCTTTCTCTCTTTCTCTCACTGTCAGCTCTTGCCATCATGTAGGTATATAAACAAGTTTAACAAGTTTATTAGGAATAAGCCCAGATCACATGGGCAAAATACAGCATGCAACGGGACAGCACAATGTCATGGACATTTTATGCACTACATCTACTAACTTCACACATGTTCACAATGCATTGTTATATTCAAGTGCATTCATAACGTTCTCATAAATTTTACTGTCTGCTGTGGGGAAATGAATTTCCAAGAGCTGCTAATGTATATATAATAGCACATTATCAGCCACAAGGTCCCCTCTCACCTAGGAAGGGTGGAGAGAGATTTCGGACGACATTTTCTGGAAAGTTTATGACATGAGAGGATAAGTTTGACATGTCATTCCGAATGAATACGATATTTTGGTTGAGAGCTCCTTTCAAACATATTATTCATACATGATGAAATGGTATCAATACCATAATTATAAAGTATCGATGACAGTATCTCACAAACGAATGAAATACGAATGCTAATACCTTAAATGGGCAATGGCAACATATATGTATACGAATTCCTTTCACACGTCCCCTGAAAATACGATTGATTTAGTTGCCACTTCAAACGACACTAGTAATTATTGTTTGAAATGGTACCGATATCTTAGGAGTTGATACATAAATGGCCGTAGAAAAAAAAAAGCCCAATAGGTACAGAATAGGACCAAACGAATTCTTGATCAGAACACCTTTTTTTTTGTTACTAAAACCAGTAAAAAACAGTAGTAGTACCCTACCTCCAGATAATAATTATTACGTTTGGCAACTGGACTATTATTGCTCTGTAGGGTTTTAATCATCATTGGCATCATGCTTAACTCCAAATTCACCTAACCAACCAGCAGAAATGCTCAAAGTAACACCTTGGAGGTATTTTAAAGAGATGCAATAAAGTGACACAGATATCATGAAAAGGGCGCAGTATGATGTTTTAGTAAAAAGAAGAAAATACGATGCGGTGATTAGAGAAAAAGCGTGTCACGTCACATTTTAAGCCATTACCATTCATCACGCACAATAGTTACCATGTATCTCCTATTTTAACGTTAATTTTGCTAGCTCTTACACATTTTATTTTTCTTAATAAAGTCACATAGCAAATTTCTCACGCCTATGCGTGATACTACCCCTGTCGTGATGTACCTGCAGATATTTACTGGCATTCATGCCCTTTTAAGCTGACCCCCAGTCTTATCACCTGTGATGCTTTCAGGATATGACTGAAGGACTCGCTGGGTCCAAATATGATATCACAGAAAGACAGCCCGTCCTTTTAATCATATCTGGAGCCCTTTTACTATCCACTTATTATGTTAGGTAAATGCTTTTTGAAAATAAGCTTTACTATACACACACACACACACAAAAAATTAGACTCAAGGTGTCTTTGAATATTCTCTCATCTGCTCCATGAATTTTTTCCTTTTTTTTTAAAATTCACATTCAAATTTTTTACATCGAGAACTCAGTCAAAAGACCGCCGAATACAGTTATAAATTCACGCCCGACGTTTTGTCATTTTGGCATACTGTAATATGCAGTCATATGTGCATTTTGGAAATTTACTGAATTTAGGGATCACGGTTGGGCTGTAAAAATTTAAATTAAGGAACATTTTTCTTCGATGAGCACCCCAACCCCCCTGCCCCACACACGTTATGATGGCACTTG
>JAWQUT010000505.1:469002-503257 GCA_033807755.1 Ellobium chinense
TGCCTAAACCTCCCTCTCTCCTCAAATTAAAAAGCACAGGCATTGCCATTCGTACTGCTTTAGACTAAGTGGAACTCGGCATATATGGGCTTCTCGCTTTAAACATGCATACCATTAACTGCCATATCCATAACAAATGAAAACTAGATATCTCAATATTTATAAATTATGACTGGAGCGTTATATTCTCATATCCAAAAATAGAGACAGCAATTCATCTAGCACTGCTTATCGTAGATTACAGCCGTATACAATGCTCATTTTTATTAACTAACGTGTCTTTATCTTTCTAAAGAAACATTATTTTGGTACTGTAAGGCGATTTATTTATTTTTAATATGCGTGTCCATTTTCATGATAAGTTTTCCATAAACATTATATTATAATGAAATAACTTTAAAAGTAAAGCAAATCTCTGACAAAAATCGTGATCACACTGCAGATATGTCATTTTGTGATGAAGTAATGTAAATATCGCACTTTAGATTACTTTAGATACCTTCCTTTGTCTTTACATCAATACTTATTTGAAGAAACAACATGAGTTTGCAACACTGCGCAAGCGAAACAAGTATGTGGCTATTATTGATTATAGTAAAAGGAGAGAAACTACGCATAAAGTCGTTTGATATAGAAGTTCGATTAAAATCCAGCAGTGAGATGAGGGGCAGCTGGTATATATCGGCTCTTCTATTTAGGAAATTTGGAATGGCGTCCTGAACGAGCATGACATATTATTACAGTTAATAACGTATTCAAAGAAAATTGTGAAGCATATAGAATTTTGGAACTAAATTACTGCTGGTTAGACAATGCCAGACCAGAGAAAAGCGCCAGGCAAAAATATTTAAAAGAGTTTAGAGACCGAAGCAGCTAATTTAAAGGGAAGAAAATTGCAGTGAAAAATAGAAATCGACGCCACCAGCCACTGTGTGGGAAAAAAAAATTGAAAAGAATGGAACATGATAAGATATCTTTTGAAGACAGCATCATTTTTGTGCATTATCTTTTTTTTAGATTACCAATGAAAGGCTAAATTTAACATGTCAAGATTACCGGAGTTACTGAATAACTCACTCATGTTGAAGCAAGATGATTCTAAATGATGTTTTTAATATAAAAATATACCCTTGACTAATATATTATATTGGTGATTCACAAAGGGAGCTGAAGTATGAAACTGCGCAAAATAATGGTATCAACAAATACACAATATAGTACTCTTACTTAGTAAGGATTGTAGCATTGTTCATATTATCTTTAAGATCATTATTCGCCTAGCCGACCAGAAATGCTCAATGTAAGACAAAAGAGATAGAAAAAGGAGAGTGTTCAAAGAGTTGCTAAAGAGTGGAGAAGACGTCACGAGAGGAGCCCAGTATAAGTTGAAATACAGAAAACACAAGCTCTATGTGGTGAATAAAAAAAAAAAAAAGGTCACCTTACATTTTAAATGCAATTGCCACTCAAAAGACAAAATAGTTACCCTGTACCCTTATATTTTAACAATAATTTTGCTATCTCGCATAGTGTTGCACACGTTCAACAAGTTTACTAAACTGAAAACCAGTGTGGTTCATGGGCGAACAACAAAGTAATTACTTTGGCACCGGGACAACATGCGATATAGATATACAGATGTTTGTTTATCAGGTACGTCTGTATTTTTCAGGAAGCTAAACTCTCAAGTCAAAACTTGACACCATCCTTGCCGTAATGTACTAGCAAATATTAGTTAATATTCATTCCGGTGTGACAACAGAGAATGCCCCTACCCCTTTAAATTGAATTCCCGGTCATTATTATGATCCCGGGTGCTTTCAGGATATGAAATATTATTTTATGAAGTTAGTAGTCATGGTGCTTTAAATGTTCATGTGCTGTCCCGTCGTGGTCTGGGATTATCCCAATAAACTTGTAAAACTTGTTTGATAGAAAGACAGCCTCTCTCATAATGATATCTGGAGCCTTTTCTCATTCCGAGTTTATTAACTGAACATTTATCAATTTTTGAGTTTGGTAAATTTCGTTTGAAACCAATTATATTGTGCATAGACAAAGTGAAACTGGGACACAAAATGGCGTTGAATATTCTATTATCACAACAAATTAGAACGAGAAAAAAAAAAACTATTTCGAGAAATGTTCACACGATATGTGTATTTTATTTAATGTCTCTGGGCTACACCCGTGAAAAAGTCAACTAGTTTCCTATTGCTGTCATCTCAGTCATAATTTTATATGCCCATTCCCACTAACAATGGTTCAGATGAGCGTCTGTGTCACGGAAAAGCTGGAATATGGAAACTGAAAATAAAGTAAATCATGTTTCTCTAAGACCATTAAAACTCGAACTAGAATACTATTTAGATTATCTGTTAAAACACCTTGCAAGTAGTTTACCAAAATTTAGACTCTCTTATTACCGTTTGCCGGTTGAAACCAGGAAATAGCATTAGCTTGAAGGAAGAAATTGTAGTTAATGTCAGGGCTAGATGGGTGATGAACTCCAGTTATCTATTTCTTTGGCTTTTATCTCGCAGCCAAGCGGAAATCCTTTTAAACATCATACTTTTATAACCGCCCAAATTAAAAATGTCCTCAAAACAAAAGAACTTTTTCAGTACAAGTTTATACAGTAATTAGAAAATTAGCATTATTGAAATTGTTTGCTTGAGAACTATGAGAATTAGAGGTTTTGTGCTTTATTTCATATCTTTATTGTCAAAATCATAACTTTGTAATGCTCCATATTATGTATATTATTTGTGCAAAATAAATATAAAATAATATAATAAAGATCATTATCACTCTCATTGAAGAATACAAGTAAAATCTTGTGCTAAGTAGCATATTATTTTGAATTTACCCTCCTTGACAACCAGGTGGCATCTCAGCCGAAGTTTGACTCCACAAAGACAGCAGTTACTCACACTTATTCAAAATGATATTCTTTAATGCTGTATACATCCATTCTGTGAAAATGGTATTTTCTTCCAAACTATCCTGCTCCGTTGTGCAAAGCCACTTCCTCTATAGCAATGATGGATGCAAGAACGCTTTGCTACTGCATTAAATGATATGCTGTACAACAGATTCCAGTTCAAGGTATCTGTAAAAGACTTGTCTGAGAACTTCAAGTGATTGGAATCAGCCATTCACATCGACAGTTTCAAAGCGACATCTTCTCAATTTAATGATCAGAATGTCTGAAAAGGTAGTCAGCGATGACCTTCTGGCATCTTTTGCAACGTACGTGGATTTTTGGCTTACTCTTGTGGTATTATGTGTAAGTCTGGTAACAAATACATTGAATTTGATCGTATTCGCCCGGCAGGGATACAAAGACGGTGTCAACATCTCAATGACTTGCATCGCACTGTGGGACTTTCTCAAATGTTTCCTTGATATTGTGTACAGACTATACAAACCACTAAGTCTTGTTTCACCTGCACTGGGTATTTCATTTGAAAACGCTGTGTTTGCGTTAATAGGGTATACTCATATCTTCTCTGGCAACGTATCATACGCTCTGGCCACCTACGTATCACTCGAGAGATGTCTCTGTGTTTGTATGCCTTTCACCGTCAAATCAATCTTCACCCCGAGATTTACTCTCCTCATGGTCACTGCCATTTCAGTGATTGTCTTCGGAGCTTACTTTGTTGTTTACTTTATCTGGGACATTATTCAGGTTTACAGCCCAGAATTTAACACAACCATCGCTGTGTATGTCTTCAGTGAGTTTTACTACAATCACGGTTTTTGGATTATGAAGTACTATCAGACTGTGTTAATTCTGATACCTTTTGTAAGTTTTCTGGTCCTTTGTGTGTGCTCTGCTGTGACAGTGCACTACCTGAAACAATCTTCCGAAACTCTGGGCAAACACAACAATTCGAAATATACAAGCAAGGACAAGCAAGGAGTTAGTCAACGAGAGAAGCAGGTAGTGAAGATGTTACTGGTTGTGATTGGTGTTTACATAGGAAATCTGTTCCCAAGGATCCTCTTTTACATTGCTCAGCTGATGGAACCCGAGTTCTATGTTAACAGATTATATAACAACCTGTTCAGGACGACTGCCATGTTTATATTTATTCTGGACGACCTGAATGCAGCTGCCAACTTTTTTATATTCGTCAAAATGAGTTCCTCTTTTAGAATCACATTTCTGGCCATTTTTCCGTCTGCTAGAAAATGTTTTTGAGTGAATCATATATGTGCTCTATTTCATTTTTGTAACTTTCAGAATGAACAGTCAAGTGTCAAAGCATTTCTTCTTGGCAATGGCGTATCTACAAATCAGTGCCACTTTAAGGTTCTACATTTTTTTTGAAAGCGTGGAGTCAGTTGTGTCGACAGCTGTTCTGTGTTGTATTCATTCTTAGATTCATAACTCCCAAGTTACGTGATATGACGTGATTCTTGTCTCCTAATAAAAACAAAATTTATTATAGTTTCTCTTGATATGAAGTAATTGAAATGAAAACCATTTTTGCTCATTTTGAAAGTATGCGACGTTGAAAGAGGAAATTACTAAATATAGAAGTAAAAAAACACAAACCTTTGCAAGACTCATAGGAGATTAACAATCTGGCTGAGCAGAAATAATGGGTGTGTGGGGGAAGCAGAAAAGGATGGGAGGTGGTGGAGAATTGATTCCCAGTAGGACAAGAGTATTGGAAATTCCTGGATTTCTTGTAATTGATTGCAGTTTTAATATTTCAGTAAATCAAAGGATTCTTGCCACGATTAAAATGGCTTGTATTCAGTCACAAATAGCGAAATCATCTTTGGTGTCATTTATTAGCCGATATATCATTCGTAATGCATGACCATGTGCAAGTATGTCGTGCAAATGCTAAACGATGAGGGCTTCACTTGATAAAAAACAAATATGTGCGTGTAACGCAAGTAATAAGGAGTGAAAGTGTGACACTGGTAGAAGTCCCCTAAAAAAGTTGGCCTACTAAGTAGTTGACTTAACGTACGCCGACTGTACGTTGTTATCAGGAAAGCAGATATGTAAAGGTAAAAGGCAACCACAGAGGGAGCTGCATAGTTGTCTTCTTGACCATGTTCATCACATTGACTTGGAGAAAAAAGACGCACAAATGTCTAAAGCGTAGTGCAAAATGACAAGAAAATAGCAAAGCAAGTTTTAATTTCTTTGATAGTTGATATGAATCCTGTGAAACTCCAGCAGCAAGATCCTTATGACATAGTCAACATCTCTGATAGCTCAGTTCCATAATTACTTTAAGTTTATTTAAACCTTGCACGAACAACATAATCGTTGGAAACATTGGAAATTTATTCTTAAGCTTACGTAATACGTTTAAAGCGTGACTTTGCTGATTTCCTCCTTGACTTTTTCAGTAAACAGAGTCATGGTGGTAACATCGCAAAATGCAGAAAGGCCATGAAGAGTTGCAAAACAGTCAATCTGCAGTTGTTTAGTGATACTGTATAAAATATCTAATAAATTACATTTACTGTTGTTTGAGTCTTCCGATTGGAAGAGAAGATCTGTAAAAATGGGATAGGGAGTTTTCTATTTCATTTGGAGAGATTAGCAGAAGATCACTGAACATCATATTTCCTATAACATTTTTATTCCCTAACTTGTTTCAGCTGCGTTCCAAAGATATGCAAAGTCTTTGTAATGCACTTGCAATCACTAATTTTTAAGTTTCAAGTTTATTTCACTTAGGCCATTGCCAATCACAATAAATAAATGACATTTTTATAAGTATAATAATCAAACAGAAGTATTCTCTTTCACTAAATCATGGACTACCTGTGTCTGTCTGTTTGTCTGTCTGTCTGTCTTTTTGTCTTTCTGTCTGTCTGTCCCTACGTCTGTTAACATAATCATCCAGGAATTTGTTCCAGCAGACATATGTGTCTGGAGGCAGGAAATTCGAACTGACGAGGCAGACCGTGAAGGGAGGACTCCAGAGGATGAGGCAATCTTCCATCTCCAGGCGTCACTTACGGACATTGTATTAGAGACTGCCACAGGAGATCATCCATTCGCCGACATTGCGTCATACATATCACCTGTTCCAACAGATGATATATTGTTCCAATGACAATTCAAGATTTGATTACTATACGACTATTTACGATTTTGTTCACACGAATGGAATAAAGAATGTAAACATGAATAGCATTTTAGATATTCAGGGCTTTTTTTTAATGTGTCTATGAAAAAAAACAAACAGCTTTTTAAAAAAAGATCCTGCATCAGACCTATGAACTATGATGAATAACTGAATTTAAGCATGCTTTTCTCCTCAACTTTTGCATGAACAGTACTTATCTGCCGCAGACGCTCAATCCAAATTTTATAATGTGCCTGTAGCGAGCAAGTGTCAATCAGTATTGGCGTATAGTGAAGAGGCACTGAATACGATAGCTTCTCCTTAGAAACGCCACTGACTTTGCTACTTTAATTCACAAACCAAGTCCGCTGTGCAGGAAACAGAATACTTCTTTANTTTGTCTGTCTGTCTGTCTTTTTGTCTGTCTGTCTGCCTGTCTGTCTGTCTGTTCCTACGTCTGTTAACATAATCATTCAGGAATTTGTTCCAGCAGACATATGTGTCTGGAGGCAGGAAATTCGAACTGACAAGGCAGACCGTGAAGGGAGGACTCCAGAAGATGAGGCAATCTTCCATCTCCAGGCGTCACCTACGGACATTGTATTAGAGACGGCCACGGGAGATCATCCATTCGCCGACATTGCGTCATACATATCACCTGTTCCAACAGACGACTTTTGTTCCCTGACAATTCAAGATTCGATTACTATACGAGTATTTACGATTTTTTTCATACGATACTAATAAATGGAATAAAGAATGTGAACATGAATAGCATTTTTGACATTCAGGCCTTTTTTTAGAATGTGTCTATGAAAAAAAAATAGCTTTTTAAAAAAAAAGATCCTGTATTAGACCTATGAACTATGATGAATAACTGAGGTTAAGCATGCTTTTCTCCTCAACTTTTGCATGAACAGTAGTTATCTGCCGCAGACGCTCAATCCAAATTTTATAATGTGCCTATAAAAAAAAATGTGATATCTTTTGCAAGAACTCTGCCGAATAAGTCAGTCTCAGCACATAGAAGCAGTGTATTGGGCAAACGGGGAAAAGTTTCTATTATTACTCCCAATACAATGTCGCATATTCGATTACACCTTTATCCGCGAACTGATGATACACATTCTGCTCAAAAACCTTCTAGTGCGTCATGTCGGCGAACTTTAACATGTCCGACTGCTACTTTCCTTTTGGAAAATGATATCCAGCAGCAATAACTCAGTCCTCAGTGACTGTCCAATGTCCACTGCGTCTATGATGTGTACATTCTGGTGTAGTATTACCGTGTCAAAATTGAAATGATAGAAAGAGAGTGTATGAGACTGTATCATCAGGCAATGGAATGGAAGAAGAGAGAAATTAGAGGTTGGCGAGAATACAGTAAACATGGCAAAGACTAGAAGTAGTTACAGCTTTCATTTACTCAGGTCGTTAGCAGATCTAACACCCATAAGACCATTGTTATTTGGCATCGGAGAAATTTGATATGAGTTAGCTTGGCTAATTTCAGTGGAAAATCACATGTGTCTTATATTTCTGATAAGAAGAAGTGATAATCAGAAAACAGATAGATGCCATCAAATTTTCACATAGAAAGGTGTATAGAAAAGAATATATATTTCTGTATCAGACTATTGTCACTTTGCATGTGATATGAAACTTTTCACCTACTATATCATATCTTTTTACACCAAAATGTCTAATGCATAGACATTTACCAAAACAACCAGACAAGATCAAGCATTTCATGACTGCTTATCGGTGGCCATGTACCAAACCTGATAAGATTGAATTTCAAATTAATTTTACTTAATGGGGAAATAAAGCATTCATCCGGCGACTAGACATATGGTCATGCTCATTCCATCCTCGCCTGAGTCCTTTTTTGATGATTTAAATTGTTTATGTTACTATGGTCTTCCATTTATCTTCTTTTTCTTATTTTAACATATGTAGAGTTTTGACTCGTTGCTATTCCCAATTTTATATGCTATACCACATTTACTTCATGTTTTTGCTTTGAGCAATAGGTTGAGAGCGCTACAGTTCTCAAAAACTAAGAGCGTGACGACATAGGATTTTTTTTTTGGNGGGGGGGGTGTAGAGAACTGGCCTCCTTAGATCAAGCCGATACAAGATCATCTCCCCAACCAAATATCCAGCGAGTAGTTCTGGTTCTTATCTTTGCAGTAGCTCGGTGGTTGCTGGCTATCTCTTACTTTCCCCCGGGACTTAGGGCTTAGTTGTGTTACTTCTGTTCTCAGGATGTGATAGTGTTTGTGTGCATGTAACATCTCACAATCGTCTTGGGTGAAACAAATTTCAAAGAACAGAGTGAAATTCTTATTACGCATTTTGATATGAGTGGTCACAAAGTAATGGGTAGTTTAATGAACTATATGTAAATATCACGTTGTTTTTCCCAATTAGTCTTGTTTCTGTCATTAATGCTATTGTTGTTGTTATTGTTGTTTGCTGTTGCTGTCGTTGTTGTCGTTGTCATTTTGCCTATGAGTTTCCAGATGCTATTAGCTATAACTGACGGCGTGGACAATGCTGCTGGTTTGCTTGTGGCTGTAAACATAGTGAAGGCGTAGGCATGTTATGCTTGCCAACGTTGTTTGTGATGACGTTAATGACTGTTGCGATCACATTATCAACTTTGTAAAACTTGGTAAGACAATACTCAATCAATGTTCCCTCCAGCGGAGAAAACTTGTTACCTTTGATTAGCGTATTATAAGGGTCCGAAAATGTGAAGCACTGTACACCGGAATCAGCTAGAAAGATAATACTTACAATGATCTGTCACCCTTCAAGTCGCTGTGTGATGCTGCATAGTGATCTTTTCTGAGAGAATCCTGAGGGAATTGATTGGTCTTCAACTGTAGACTATAGCGTACTACTTTGGTTTGCAATGCTCTTTTCTAATTGTACACTTTGCATGCAAAATTGTGCACCAAAATGCTAAATAGAGAGCATTTTTCTGTTGTAGTTTTTTAACTTAGGAAAGCTTATTCTAGAGATAGTAGTTGGTACTGCACCACCAGATGTCATTTACGTATCTAGGACGCACATCTTAATGCACATACTTACAAAAGGGGGGAAGGGGGGGAGAGAGAAGGATGTCAGCTTTTTTGTCTCAAGAAGAATAAAGGTGGGGGAAATTTGTATCACATCATCTAGTATTGGCCTTAATGCATGTGCACAAAATAAACCACGCAATAGTCAACAGTAATTTTGCTGACCCACGAACCAAATTAATGGCTCGCTAACTCTTTTCACTGACCCCAGAACAAAATTTATTGGCCCGCTGAGTCTTTTCGCTGACACTGCAGACTCAGCAGCCACAAATTCAGTAGTTAGATACTCCTGATCAGGTCATTATTTTACATCTCCATGCATGATATCTGAACATGTAAAGCCGGTATGGTGAGATACTGAATTTCTGTTTCATTGTTAGGAATGTATACGCCCACGATTGCCATTGTTACATCAATCAAAACGAAAATGGCATGCTTGTGCTATATACTACTCCAACACTCACAAAGCTGAAACACTGAGAAAATGAATGTTGAAGGTCTGATCCTGGGAGGACTCACACCTGCGTTCTTGTGACATCTATGGCTGTATAATATAATCCTTACATTAGTTAACACATTGCGGTAACCACGGGAAACCCCTAAACCATTGACAGTGTTCACTCTAAATAACGCAATACGTTAATAAGCCCAAAGTTTATACGTGATGGTTATGAGGGCGGTCACTGCACTGGCAATCTCATTCCAAACCAGCCCATGAAAAAGGGAGGCGTGGGTCCTCTGACTTCTTCCCTGATCTCGTTTGTCTTCTCTGTGCCCTTAGAGTTTTGCATATGGGCATAATATTGTAATAGTGACCGCGGGTGTTCTTGGGGCTCAATCTGTGTGTGAGTACTGCTGAAGTGCTGCCGGGGAGGATGGGCTCATCAATAAAGAAACTGAAATGACTTGGGCAACGTTTTTTTGTTGTTATTGTTGTTGTTGTTGGTGGTGGTGGTGCGCACTGGCATTTCTTAAGTCAGTTCTTTTCTGATTATATTCTTTGAATATATTTTTATGAGACTTTCTTTTAAATATTTGATGAGGCTTCCATTTTTTCAAGCAACAGTAATTGCTCGTATTTGGCCATTAAGCTACGCCCAAGACTTGCAAGCAGGCATCAGCTCCCCTGTTGGAACGAAAATGGCAGCCGAGGATTAAAAAAAAAAAAATCACGACGCAACACAATGTTAAAGTCTGACAGCTCTGAAAACGTGTGACTGTAAGATTTCATGCACTCCTGGAAACGAGTATCTCCCAGTCGCCGTTGCATAAACTGCACAAAAACTACAGAAACTTTAAAATTTCAGTTTCAATCAAACGATAGTGACATATTAAATTTTCGGTCTGATTTCGGCAAAAATATTTGAAAGAGGCATCAGAGTCCCAATTACTCAAGCGATAACAGATATCGAGCATACTGGATGATGATGACAAAAGCTGTTTTTTATCCTTTGATCTATACATGGCAACATGATGAGAACATTGAGGGCTCTCTCTCTCTCTCTCTCTCTCTGTCATTGATCTGGCACTAATTATTTAGATCACAGCATTGTGCTCGTTGCTAAGATTTTACTTCAAAGCAATCTCTGTCCTATGGAATTGTCATCCTCTCTTAAAATGATATAGTGACACCAATACTGAAATACTGAAACTGAATAAAATTACCCATTATCGTCATGAGAGTCGATATCTTAAAACATTATGAGGTGATTTCAAGATTTAAAACAGGTCAGCTTCAATCTTGAGAAGTTAGACCTTAGCAAATTTGAAGAACACGCCGAAGATTAGCAATTAATCTGCTATGATTCTATACATTATAGGACTCTTCACTTAGCCTGATACTCACATATTGTCTAATATCGGTATTTGTTTAAACAGTCTTAAATTGTAGTTAAACGTCTCTTCCTTTTCTTTGTCAAGGTGTTTAGATATTAATACATGAAAATTGGGAAATTAGATCTATGCCTACTATTATCAAACTCGTGAATTAGATGCAGGTAATCAGAGCGCATAGGTCAATTATTTTTTTTCTGAATCTTAGAATTTGAGACGATTTCCTTAGTATTACAGATGGTTTGAGATATTTCAGCCCCTTCAAAATATTGGATTTAAGCTTCCTTGTGTCTCACTGCAGATCGTGCAGTGTACAAGTAAGAATAGAGAGAGCTTCAGACAAAGATAAATTACACGTAGATTTATGCATACGGCCATAGCCTGTGAACACAAAGGCTGGCTACCACAAAGAGAAAGATTTGAGAGCACGAACCACTTACTAAAAGAAGCATTGGAACGATAGTTTTAAAAAGAAGTTTGAAGAAAACAACATGTTTGCCCAACATGTACTTTACGACCAGTAGATCAGTCATGTCAACAAGAACATAGTTTACGTGCATAGACTTTGCAATGTCGAAGGCTATTCCAGCCAGGGTCTAAACTAGCATCTTTGGTTTAAAAACAGAATTTTAATATGACTAACTTAGACGGGTAAGTAAGGAATTAAACTCAAGATTCTTGGTGGATAAAATAGACAAGAATAAATCTCACAAAAGAATGTCGACTTAAATGAAAAAGGAAACGGACAATTCCACATTGAAGGCAAACATTAATTTCATTGTCTTAGAGCATAAATTAGGCCCAGCAGGAATCTCACCTGACACCCGCACTCAACAGGGAAACATTATCAAACAAACATTGAGAAGACAAAACTAAAGGTTATTTGCAGTTTAAAAATAACATGAAAAGCAGGTCCTCGGGGATTATTTATATGTGTTAGTATAAGGGGGTTTGTTTGTTTTCTATATGTAGTGTAGTAATGTGGGAAAAAAGGTCTTAAAACTTGAAATTTGATCAGACATATTTGGCAACCCAGTAAACGAATGTAGGTTATGTAAATGAATGCAAACAAGTTCACAAGTAAAACGACCATTCCGGTTGCCTTTAAACGAATGGGGCTGGAAACATTAAATTCACTGTGCTGACATCCAAGGCTTAGTTCAGACAACTTTCCATAATACTGTAAACTGAATAGCGTCAATTTACTCCTTAAATGAGATTAGAATTTGTTAGCTTGGACTTTTGCAATAACTGTGCCACATAATGTGGCAATAGTTTTGGTAATGAAGAAGCTTCTTTTCTGCAGGTTTTATTTACGTCCAGGTGCACAGATTTCAGCGCATCAGTGAATTGAGAAAGAATCTACTTTATACTCCATTCTAGTGATGATAATAGAAATTGACACTCTACGACTATCCAGTGATATCTATAGGCCTATCGTTACGTGAAACTGACCATTGCTTTGTTTCAAGAGTATCGCTGATTTATTACATGATGATTAAGCTTTAATTTCAGCCTGTATCCTGCACTAAACAGACCAAGGTGGCCAATCTCTATACCATGGTGTATTCCATTTTAGGCGTGTACACAGTACTTTGCAGTGTTAAACTACAATACAGCGACTCCATTCCTGCTTTTTGTTATATAAAATACACTCACATTCTAGTAATACGTTTTTTATAGTAAAACATGATTAGTGGTTGTCTGTCTTGAAATTTCGCAAGTTGATTCCTCAGTGATAAGGTACCCTTTCATAACATTATCAACATTAGATTAACTTTAACGCAGATGGACCACCCTTCCCACGTATATTAAGACGGCAAATTCACCCTGTCACTTAAAATGCCTGAAAAAGTAATCAGTGATGATCTTTTCGAGTCTTTTGCCACTTCTGTGGATTACTGGATTACCCTTGCAGTTATCTGCTTAGGTTTGGTAACAAATACATTAAATATAAGGGTATTTGCTCGCCTGGGATTCAGGGACGGTGTCAACATCTCTATGACCTGTATTGCACTGTGGGACTTTCTCAAGTGTTTTGTTGACACCGTGCACAGACTGCATGGGCCCATAGGTCTAGTTTCACCTGCACTGGGTGTGTCTTTTGACAATGCACTGCTGTTGCCTGCATCTTATACCCATGTCTTCTCTGGCTACGTGTCATGTGCTCTGGCTACCTACGTATCAATTGAGAGATGTCTGTGCGTGTGTATGCCTTTCACAGTCAAGTCTGTCTTCACACCAAAGTTCACTCTCTTCATGGTTACAGCCATTTCCGTGATAGTCTTTGGTGCTTACGTCGTGATTTATTTCATCTGGGACATTGTATACATCTACAGCCCAGAATTTAACTCGACCATTGCAATGCATGTCTACAACCAATTTTATTACAACTACGGACACATAGCTATGGAATACTATCAATATATGGGAATACTTTTGCCCTTTATAAGCTTTGTGGTTCTTTGTGTGTGTTCAGCTGTGACGGTATACTACCTGCGCGAATCTGCGACCAGCCTGCGAAAATCTGACAACTCAAAATTGACAGGCAAGAATGGAGATACCTCAGGAGTCAGTCAACGAGAGAAACATGTTGTGAAGATGCTACTGGTTGTTATTATTGTGTACATTGGAAACCTGTTCCCAAGGCTCATCTTCTTCATAGTTCAACTTCTGGAGCCCGAGTTCTACGTTGGTAGATTGTACACCAACCTCTTCAGGACATATTCCATGTTTTTATTCGTCCTGGACGACGTCAATGCCTCCGTCAACTTCTTCATATTTGTCAAAATGAGTTCTAATTTCAGAGCTACTTTTTATATCCTCTTCCCATTCGCGAAGAAATGTTTTTGAAAACTTTTTTTTAATAATCGTTATTTTACTATGGTTTTCTCTACTTTTCGGAATCTAAATCTTTATTGATATAACAGTGGGAGTAAATCAGACCCTCCGTTCCTTTTTAGATGATATTTGTCTTGTACTAAGCTCTTTGAAGTTATCATATGTGTATTTATATCCTCTATTTCAAAAATACTTTTTTTTTTACCTATATTGATTGATTCACAGTTTTTGCTTACTATAACACAAACATTTTCATACAGCAACAAACCCTTTATTCACACCTCCTTCTTTTTCCGGAGTGATTTGTTTTCTTAGGTTCCAGCCCTTAGTCAGATCAGTTCTCCAAGGTTATCATTGCAACTTTTCTGGCAAAGATCTTTTCTGACAGGTCATAAGGTATCCTTGTTGTACACAATAAATGATTTGACCAGTTGATAGGTACATACTAGACTTTACGCCTTGTCATAATGCATATGTGGAGCAGTGTAAGAATAAACAGTGGTACCAGTAATTCTCATACCTATTTGAGGCAATTTGACGGTAGGCGCAGACATTACCCTGACATTAGCTTAAGTTGATTGTCTCACTGATTTTATTCATTCAGTTACCTTAGAATTGTCATGCGTATGTGGTCTGGTTCCTGAAGATTCATACTTAACAAAAATTTTAACAAGTTTATTGGGATAGGTCCAGACCACATTTGTGGGGCATAAATACAATATACGACGGGACAGCACATGAACATTCAAAACTGTACCGGTATGACTACTAAATTCACACATTATGTTGTATACAATTATTGTACTTGGGGACTTTGTAATCTAAGGGAGCAACCGAGGTTCAATGGATTTGGAGAAGGGAGGTGAATCTTAATGTGGTCTATTCCTATTTGCAGGGCATATAATTTCTGCTCTGTTAAAATAATTTTGCATCCAGTCAATATAAGGCTTATATCGCTAGACTTAGGGAGAAAATGAGCCAACAGGCTCTGAAGGTGATTTGAGCCTTTCAATACCGACTGTTGTTGTTGTTATTGTTGTTGTTGTTGTTGTTGTTCTTGAAATCGAGAATAAAATAATTTGTGTATACACACACACACACACACACACACACACACACACACACACACACACACACACACATCTGACTTCATAGGCGAGTGCACCGATGTGTTGTTGCTGCACATTTGCAAGTGTGGCTACAATCACTTGACAGCGAATTCTTCGAGAAGGATATTTATGCGCTTGTGCACTGATGGACAAGTCGATTAATATTGGTGACAACTGTGTGAAATGTAGCAGTGTATTGCTGGTAACTTATGTACAATGTTTTATTTATATTGTAATAAACATGTTGCATTAATAAATGTTTGAACCTCAATTTTCAAACATTACCCGTAGTATAAACATTATGATTTACTAAGTGGCCTTCATGGGTTGCACTGTTTGTTCCTAAAAATAGGCTTATGTGTAATGTTTTGCGTTTGCTGTATTGTTTGTACGATTGTACAAGAGTTAACAAAATATTGAACTGAACTGGACTGAAATTGAATTTAACAGCGAGGTCCTTCTGACATAACTAACCTCCCTAGTTATTAAAACAGTCATAATGATATCTCAGAAAATCACCTTTAAGTAAACGTGAATCTTGCACCCAAAATAAAATGGCAAAATAGCCTTTTGAGAAAATGTAAGAGAACATATAGCCACGGAATTTTGACAAGGTAGATGTTTAGATAGTAATATAAAATGCAGATTCGATATGAAAAGTTGGAAGGTAGTTTTAGGCTGCAGTTATTTAGTGACATTTTTTATATAAGTCACAACCACTGTTGTTTAGCTCCCCTGATTAAAAGAGAATATATGTGTGAAAGAGATAGGGAGCTTTCTGCGTCAGCTTGACGCGGAGAGCAGCATTATCATTTAACAGCAGGGCAGGGGTGTGGGAGTGTGGTGCTGACTATTTTACTGATAAATATAAACACAGAGCTTTAAGGCAGGTACCTGGGGTAGAGCTGGTATTGAGTCAGGTATCAATATACAGAGTACAGCTGCAGCCAGCTGTGACCTAAATAAACAATGGAAGGACAAGATATTTCTGTGCTTACTCTTTAAAAAAGCATCTATTGTAATCCTAGACAATGAGAACATCACCAGGGTTCAAAAAATAGGGCACACAACTTTTGAAAAAGCAAGTTGTTTGGCAATAGCATGTCAGCGTATACGTCGAGAGGAAAAAACAGAACTGATGGAATATTCTAACACATGGTCTAATTCTTTTGGAAATAAATCCTTAGTAAGCCTTTGCTGAGTTCAGTTTAGTCTATTCCTCTGTCTCCTACTCTCGTAACTCACTCTGTCTTGCTGTAATTATCATCCATAGGTGCTGACTGATTCTTTTGAAATGAGTATCAGTGTTGCTAATTTTTATTCAGTATCTCAAAAATATTGTCGGAGTCACATTTCCATACTTGTGCAAAGTACGCTTAATCGCATGTCTTCGGAAATACTGAAAGAAACATTGCGATATGTAGAAGTTGCGATCATACAGTGTGAAAATATAGCATGTTGTAGTATGAAAAATGCTGCGATTAAGCGGAGATTGCGATTATCTAGATTGCAGTTAAGCGGAGCAGACTGCATATGCAAGAGTGACAGTATTGCACTTCCAACCAACGTAAGCATTATGGGGTTCAGTTCAGTAGAATGATGTCTTGAGTAAAGAAGTGGGGAAACAACAGGACCTCGTAGGAAAATTGGTTCAGAATGACATACAATGTTACAAATCTCATATAAAACACAGAATAATACATGTCATATACATAGCATAACATTACAATGACACACATAACAAATACATTGCTGGTCGCTCTTGGTGCAGCTTCCTCGTCTCTTCATCTCTAAAGCCAGATACTCATTTACATCTCAGTCGAGTGGGGAAAGGAGAATTAAATGTCTTTCCAAACGACACCGCAACGTAAACTGCCAGCCTCAAGAGAGAATACACAAACCTTAGATTGACAGTCTACAGTTTTTGAGTACACCACACCACCACGCTGCCTCAGGAAATAGATCATATAGAAACGTCTCTAGAGATAGATCCGATGTTCCACCTTCCATCTTTAGGTTTCATCTAGAGACACTGTGGCAGACACTGGCACGCTACCTTTGCACAGTTTCATTAAGCGCACTCTGAAATTTAAAGTCCCCCGGGACTGCCCAGTGTCCACTGCTGCTACTACTCAATGCCTAATCTGATGTTGAAACACCCGTGTCAAGACTGTAATGATAGAAAGAGAATGTGTCAGATTGTATCGTTAGGTCCTGGTGTTGAAAAGGGAGAAGGGAAAATCAGTGATTATTGGGAACACAAGAATCATGGAATAGACTGATGGTGGTTGTGGTTTATGTGCATGTGACATTTGACATGAGCAAACACATACATAGTTTACACGAACGTAACTTGTGTTTCTCTTCTTATTACCCACTTTTAATTGAGTGGTCACTTTGGGGCAGTTTAATATGTATGATAAAAGTCCTGAGAACTGCATACAAGTGAAAGACAGCTGGCGCTGAGGAAATGATGAGTATTAAAAATCTCAGATAGTGCAGGACCCTATGGATGCTTGAAGAGCTTAAATAGCAATGTATATAAACAATCCTTGAGAGTGATAATAAAGACGGCAAAAGGTATGCTGGGTATTTAACAGCAATATCACGTTCTCTTCCCAAATTTAAGCTGAAAAAATAATGCCTTGTTTCTATCATAGTTGTTGTTGTTGTTGTTTTTGTTGTTGTTGTTGTTGTAGTTGTTGTTGCTGTTGTCGCTATCCTTTTGCCTAGGATTTTCCTGTTGCTGGAGGCAATGACATACCGGGTGAGCTATGAAGCTGGTTTGCTTGTGACTATGATCTTGAAGGTGGTGACGGCAGAGTAATATGATGCTTGCCAACGGTGGTTGTGGTGATTTTAATGGCCGTTGTGATCACATTTCACCACTGTAAATATTTGTAAGAGAATATTTAATCACTTTTCCCTCTAGCGGAGAAAGTACACTGGACAATGAATTCCGCTTGAAAGATGATTTGTGACGTTGAAAGGAATTTGCCACTTTTCCTTCTGCAGTTTCATGCTGGAGAGGGATCTTTCTGAAAAAAAAATCTGAATATATACATAATCGATATAAGCAGGGTCCTACCTAGGTGTCCAGTCTTTTGAGGTGGAGAAAAGAGTAGGGGAGAAGTGTATATATGGTCATCTTGTGACTGCCATAATGTCTGTAATGCAGATGCATGTGTTATCATAATGCATGTCACTGAACACAATAAAATAATTTATGACAACAAACTTTGACCTCTCCACGAGAGTTCCAAGTTTCCTTCACTATTTTGACTACATCATCTAGAACCGACGCGACACATTCGCTGGTAACTCATGTTTTAAAATCAGTGTAATGTGGTAACACTCATTTATGTTTACATGAAATACAGATGATTGGATCCGGGTTCAATATTGCATTCATGAGTCTACGTTTAGATGAACTTTGAGATTGTATGGTAGAATAAGTCAGTTGTTGCAAAGAGTATATTTCAGGGAGCACGTTTAAAAAGCAGTCTTGGAAGCTAAGGAGACGAGGTATGGTGAAAAGGAAGTAAGGAAATGGAATTGATTTCCCTGAGAGAATATTAAAAGATTATTTATGTATCAATATAAGCTGTGCTACGGTTTGGGTTGACAGTAGGATAAGGATGAGGGTTAGAATAGAAAAATCATATTGAGAGAGTCATTGGAACATAAAAGCATAAAAATACCAACGAATGTCTGAAATGGTTGAAAAAGCATTGAAGTAGTGGACAGCATGAATACAAAAAATTATAAAAAATTTCCTTGAGAGACAGTGATGAGAAAGTTAACACAAAAAACTAAACTAGAGGTAGGTAAACTAAACCTGCACATTCACTTAGACTACATTGGACATTGCACTTTCCTCTGGGTCACTAGTGGCATGCAGGAAACAGACACATTCTTATATAGCAAACATTAACTTCATTATCTGAACCAAGAATGCATGATAACAACAACAATGAACTGTCATGACAACAACAACAACAACAATAACAACAACAACAATAATAACAACAACAACAATAACAACAACACGAGAGACGGTAACAGCTGACTACTTGTAGAAAAAATTGATTGTCTTTCTTCATGTGGACAAAGTGATCGATAAAGGAAGGAAGGTTAATGACAGTTTTTTAGCTTTACTTTCACGGCAAGGAATTTCATATTTCGTGTTCGTGTCTGGCTCGTAGTTGAGAGTGTCTGATCTTTTGTTTTCTGCTAGTAGACACTGAAAGAGTGCTGGCTTGTAACACTGGATGTTTTCAAAGAAATTGCCAGGTTTGTTAGCGTCTAGACCTCTAGAAGATCTACTTTATGTTAGACGCAAGAAAAGACGCAAGTCATGGCAAACAGTACGCACAACTTCATTCTAAATTGGCCAATGGAAAAAGGAAAAAAAAGTCATCTGACTTCCTTTTTTTACCTACTTTATCTTGCATAGGCATTTCAAGTTTTGTCTACAGTTATAGACACTCTTACATCACAAGTTCCTCTGGGGCTCAAACTGGATGTGAGTGCTGATATTTTTGGTATGACACAAGAGAAGAGGAGTTGCCCACCTGTTAATCCATATAGTAAAAATCCCAAAATGACCTTTTGGTTAACAAAGCTGTGGTGCACTTGGGACCCAGTAAGGATGTAAATGCCTTTCTTATGACATAACGCTGTACATGAAGTGCAGCCCGAAGGGGTTGTTCTTTGTAGTCAGAACAATTGCAGTGATTTGCACGGCGCATTTTTCCCCCCTTAATTTTGGCTAAGTCGACCAAGCTGCGATGTAATGAGCGCTGGCATTTCTATTTCTGATATACTATGTTCTTTAAACATACAGTATATGAGGGCCACTTTTTTCAAGCGGAGTCAGTGCTCATATTTAACTGCAGTTACCTTACGTCCCTAACTAGTAGGTAAGCATCGGCAACCCAAGAAGTCAGCCCAGGAGGACAGAAATTCATAGCGATACATAATATTCGAATGCACTGTCACGTCCGATGGCTGACACAGAATGAAAGAAGATGGTAAATATTGATTTAGCTTGAAATATGTCTCTTATGACTCTTAAGGCTTTGTTATCGGAAACTGCAGTAAGAGATACAGTCCAAGATATATTTAGCAGACTGTAGCACTAATTTTTCAGATCACATCATTGTGCTGCACCTAAAGTGGATCTTTTATTTGAAAAAATACTCTCTGTCCTAAGAAATTGCTATCATCTCTTAAACTGATCCAGTAACATCAATGCTGAATAAATTTATCCATATTCGTCACGAAAATCGATGTATGATTAAAAAAAAAAGTATGATGACTGTGATTTCAAAATTCGATACAGGTCAGCCTCACTCTTGTGAAGTTGGACTTCCAAAAAATTTGAAGAGCACATTGCAGATGAGCTATTATTTCACTTAGCTGACTCACGTTTATGTTATCTCAGTATATCCCTAAACAGTTTGAGTCGTTGTTAAAAATCTCTTCCCAGTACTTGGATATTGATACTGAAAATTGTGATATTAAAGCATTAACTTCCATCATTAAAACTGAGAATTGGACGCAAGTAATATCAGCGCATAATGTCTTTTAAGTCTCTTCCTAGCACTTGGATATTGATACTGAAAATTGTGATAATATTAATTAAAGCATTAACTTCCATCATTAAAACTGAGAATGAGACGCAAGTAATATCAGCGCATAATGTCTTTTTTACCTGGATCTTAGAAATTGAGATGATGTTCTCAGAGTGAAATATTACAGATGGTTTGAGATATTTTAGCCCTTTCAACACATTGGCTTTGTGTTCCTTTGCACCCCACTGCAGAACGTGCAGTGTTTGTACACTTAAGAATAGACAAGCGTCTTCAGACAAAAACCAAATGTAGATCTATGAATATTGCCACAGTCTGTGGACACTAAGGCTAACTACCAGGAAGAGAAATATTTGAGACTGCGACCCACTTTGACGTAAAAGCAGTGGAACGACAGCATAATAGTAATTTTGAAAAAAAACAACAACAAACAATCTAGCTCAAACACTAACGATGATTAAAGAATGAAAATCAAGATTCTAGTTAAAGACATTACATAAAAATAAATGTCATTAAAGAATATCGAATCAAATGAGGAAAAATACGCAAAACCTGCACTCTGAAGCCAATAAATAACGTAAGTGACATAGCTGGAGCCAAATGGAGACCTCGCATGATCTCATTTGACACTCGCACTCCACAAGAAAGCATATCAAAAACATAGAAGACCGAAATGAATTTAAACCATAAGTGCATAGTTAGAAACAATGTTAAAAGCAGGCGCTTCGTGATAATGTATGTATGCCAGTGTCACGTTGTTTTATGATGTGTAGCAACCTGGAATAAACATCTTGGAACTTGGAACGTGATGAGACATAAATACAGCCTAAAGAACGAGTGCATATTATACATATATTCTTGGAAATTATACATATATTCATCACTAAACTGAACACCACACAGATGTTCTAGGTCAAACTCAAGTAAAACTTCGTACACAGATTGTTAGAGTACTAAAAATTCAGTTAAAGTATATTGAAATAGCCTTAAAAAAAATCGATATGGGCACCCCCACTCAAAATAAAAATTTTGAATTCAGTTCCCGGTATGTCTTCCTCGGGCTGTTATCACTGTCATGTCATAGAGTCAATATTGCAATCAGATATTGATTAGTTGACGAGGGATATTATTTCAGTGTTCTTGCAACGCTTGAGCTAAAAATTATGGGTGGTTTTGGGGAGGAATTTATCTCCTCTGCAATTTACTGATAATCGTGGATAAGAGACAGAAACAGGAAAAAAAGATGGTTTATGGCAAATCTCTGTTGTTCTTGTAAGTGGCTTCTGAGCATAAGTGTCATTTCATACGGATGAGCATGGTAACTCTACGTGTTGCTTGTCTAGGACCAACGAGTTTGTCGATGGTGGCTGTCAATGTTGGCCTTACTGTATTTGAATCTCTCAACTTTTTGTCTGTATTGATCTGCCAGATAAAATGGCTGATCTAAATTGTTCGTGGCAGTCCATGTTTTGCCGACAAATATTTCGACAATGCATGATGCGGATGTGCAGGAGTGGTAAAAATCTTCATTTTATACACTTTGACTGTAGTGGATCTGAAAGCATTATAACCAATCATTTAGTCGGTCCTACAGCTAACATCCTACATCCTGCATGCCAATCCTTCATGTTGCTGGCGCAATCTTGAGGAAGAAAAAAATGTGTTCCAGTGTGATTTTCAAAACTCTTTACATTCAGCGATTAGGCTTTCAAAGGATAACAATTAAAATTACACATTTGCCTATCTTTTATCTGTGCTTGTTTTGCCAATTTTGATCTTTGCACGTGTTTATGGTCATGTTGTGATTATCTCTCCATTAATACCGTGATTCAGTTAAAACTGTAGGGATAAGTAAGCAATATTCAAACATAACTGCGTGCAAAGTTTTATGTAAGTTAATCTAGGAACACATGAACGGTGCCCGCTTTATGATAAACACTTACCTTTTTCCTCGAGTATGTATATCATGGATGTATACACCCTGAGATCAGAATAAGATCATCCCAGTTCTTTTAAATGACGATCTTCGTAAAGCTAAATTTCACAATACTGATGTTCAAGGTATTGTCTAATTAAAACTGCTAAATAAATTCAATGGCGAGATTATACTCAATAAATAAGGTCACTATTGTGATGGCTTGGACTACATTAATGCCAAATTATTTTCTATAATTTTCTTAATGCTTAAGTTGCCATGTTTGACAGATGTCGAATGCTAACCATAGCATTCTGATTGCTGCAATCGACAAAAGCCAAAATTGTACTGCTCCGTGTCTTGAAAACGAATTGAAAAAAAAAACAAAAAACTACAAAGATAAAATAACGGGCGAGTGACCTCCCTTGATCCTAAACCCATTTTAACATTTGGTATATTTTTTGCAGCAGAGGAAACGGTTGATTTGTTGATCTAATGAGCCAACTTCTGCTTTGTTTACGTTGGAAACATCATTTTCTCTTTTTGTTAAATCAGTTTTTAAATTTCTGGCATTCATAGTGTAATAATATAATTAAGAAGGTGGCAGCGTAGGGGTTAATGAAGAATTTTCTCTTTGCAGTGTCTTACCCAAGGTACGAAAGTTTCAGCACGTCAGTTATTCGAAAAAGGATCAACCTTATACTTCATGCTAGAAATTATAACAGACTTACACTAACTACTAAACTTTCCCACGACTATCCAGTGATCTCTGTTTCGCTTACGTGAAACTGACTTGCACTCTGTGTAATTTGTGCGGCTAAATAATGAAGCTTTAACTTCAGCCTTCATCCTGTAGTAACCAGATAAGTTGGTACAATCTTGTTACCATGCCGTATTCCATCTTTGATGAGTACATAATACTTTACGGTGTTCAACTACAGTGCAGCGAGTCCATTCTGGCTTTGTGCTACGTAAAATATACTCACATGCTGGTAATTTTTTTTTTTCATAGTGAAACATGACTAGTGCGTATCTAGCTTAAAATTATTAATATTGATACCTCAGTGATAAGATATATTTTCATCACGTTATCAACGTTAGATTCACTGACTATCGCAGTGGACTGCCCATTCTACGGACTTTAGGACGGGAAATTCAGACTGCCAATCAAAATGCCTGAAAAAGTAATCAGCGATGATCTTTACATGTATTTTGCAACTTACTTGGATTACTGGATTACCCTTGCGATTATTTGTTTAGGTTTGGTAACAAACACGTTAAATGTAATCGTATTCGCTCGCCTGGGATTCAAGGACGGTGTCAATATCTCTATGACGTGCATCGCACTGTGGGACTTTCTGAAATGTTTTGTTGACACTGTGGAAAGACTGGACAAACCCATAAGTCTAGTTTCACCTGCATTGGGGATGTCTTATGACAATGCTCTGTTCGTGTATGTAAAGTATACCCATGTCTTCTCTGGCTACGTTTCCTGCGCCCTAGCTACCTACGTATCAATTGAAAGATGTCTGTGCGTGTCTATGCCTTTCACAGTCAAGTCTGTCTTCACGCCAAAGTTCACTCTCCTTATGGTTATCGCCATTTCTGTGATTGTATTCGGCGCATACGTGGTGATTTATTTCATCTGGGACATTGTATATGTCTACTACCCAGCATATAACTCGACTATCGCAGTGCTTGTTTACAACAAATTTTACTACACCCACGGACATTTGGCCATGAAGTACTACCAATATATGGCAATACTTTTGCCTTTTATAAGCTTTGTAATTCTTTGCGTGTGTTCTGCTGTGACTGTACACTATCTACGGAAATCCGCGGTCACTTTGCGAAAATCTGATGGCTCAACGTTTACAAGCAAAGCTAAATATGCTTCAGGAGTTAGTCAACGAGAGAAACAGGTTGTGAAAATGCTACTGGTTGTCATTATCGTGTACATTGGAAACCTGTTTCCAAGGCTCATCTTCTTCATAGTTCAACTTCTGGAGCCCGAGTTCTATCTTAATAGATTGTACACCAACCTCTTTAGGACATGCTCCATGTTTTTATTCATCCTGGACGACTTGAATGCCTCTGTCAACTTCTTCATATTTGTCAAAATGAGTTCTAATTTCAGAGCCACTTTTTATGTCCTTTTCCCATCTGCAAAAGAATGCTTTGAATAATTTTTAAGGTCATGTCCAACATTATGCCATGATTCATTTTACTATTCGTAATAGCTGTGATCCTGTCATATAATCAGTAGGAACAGACCCTATCATTTTTTTTTCTTGTTAGATGAAATTTATCCTTTACAAAAAAAAAAGGCTTTTTGAAGCTATCTAATGTGTACTTTTATTCTCAATCTCGAGAATCCCCTTTCCAATGTATTTTTAGTTCATTTGTATGTATTCTGATTAGCTAACATTGTTTACTTACTATAAACAATATTGTCATCTAGCAACAAACATTTTACTCACTCCTCTTTATTCTCTCATTACAAATAATGATTTGTTTATAAGTTCTAACCCTCAGTCAGACGATGATGCCAGTAATTGGTTGACCTGATGTTTCCCGTTCATTTGTTTATCATTACTGCCTTAGATCCTTCCGGCCTTTAGGGTGTAAAAATAAATGTGCAGAAAGACTAAAGATATAGAAAATGTAACTACTTTAAAAGTTTTCGGTAAAATGTAAAAGTTATAAATATAAACATAAACTCTGTTAAGCGTATGCATTAGCACGCGGTCAAAACTGGCAATGTTGCATACGCCCTTTCGTGAGATGTATGTTTTATGTGTATATGTTTTTATAGTGTATAACACTATATGACATTAGATAATGTACATCGCTATATTCAAGCGTACAATTGCTAGTATTTTTCGAAAAGCTTGCCGCTTTGTTACAAAAGAAATTATACCCGTATGCCTAAACAATGGGCAATGCAAGTCTTTTGTATATACGGGTCGTAATTTATGGTTTGTGCTGCCGAAGATAGTACTACAAAACGCCTTGGACCTTTCGGGGGTGAGAGACTATAGAAATCCTCATTATAATTCTTATTTCTATTTCCTCGAAGAAATAACTGATTTATAATATTCTCGTTATCTTGAGAGTGATACTATGAGTTGATGGCGTGATTTGACGGGGAGAAAATCTCCAAACGGACGAAACTTCACACAAAGGGTCCATTTTTTTCTCTCAGAGTGATCACATGCTATAATATTTTGCGACTGAATAAAAAATCCAGTTTAAGAAACAAGGAGGATGTGTAGAGCACACGGACAAATAGCAGCAACGAAAAATGCGAGAAAGTTCAGATGTGAACAAAATGGGATGAAGAAGAGAATACATCTCACGAGAAAAGTCGTTTTTGAAAACATTGTAACGAAAAAAAAATGAATAAAAACTTTATAAGCAATGAAAAATAAGTAGTTGAAGTGTTATATTAGAATATAAAAAGTGTGCTGTTATTTTATAAAACTTTCACTATATGTTCGTTCTTGTTTTTAGAAAAAAAGAATACAGAGAAGATCAGAACGAGATCGACAAGGTATTAGTCATACAAACTAATAGGCAGTAAGTCTGACCAACAGATCAACAGGTAAAGAAAGTAGCACTGACACACTCGATGTCCAAAACCAGAGATGCAGCCTCTCTGCCCCGTCACAAACTCATCCATATCTCGGAAAGAGCGAGTGGAAAGCCAGCCCATCAAGCAAGGTTTTGTGCAGTTGAGAGAGAAAGAGAGAGAGAGAGAGAGAGAGAGAGAGAGAGAGAGACAGACAGAGACAGAGAGAGAGGAGGGGGTAGAATATGAATTGCTTGTTAATAATATTGTTATTGTTTGCTCACGTACAACAGATTTTTGTCTGATCCAAGCAAACTTATTGATATTGTTATTATTGTTGATACCCTACCAGACAAGCCTCACTCCACCGTGTAAAATCTTGGAACCAACAGGCTGTACCGGGCCTGGAATACTCTTCAGGTAGTATTCGGTATTTGTGTTCCGCCCAATGCTGACCACAAGCTCTCAGTAGTGGTGGCCAGATTGGTAAATAATAAATGACAAAATGAAACACTTGGGTCCAGATATTCTTTGATGTAAAACTATGGTGCTGAAACTTTTTGATTTTTTGGCTGTTAAGATCGGGGGTGGCTATCTGTACTCTGCAACGATAATTTTTTTACCACGATTGGGATAATGGGTGATAAACATGAAAGCATTCCCACGGGTATTGCACTGCCAGCTAAGCGATAGCAAAGAAAGATGCTATCTTCATCCATTATATTGATGCTCAGAGTACCATAGCGGAGATCTTATAGATTGTCCATGGCAGTCAACCTGCCTTTATAAGCAGAATAATGGTCATGCGACAGGACTGAACATTCTGTAAGATGAAATCACCAGCCTCATTCTAAGGCTAGGTCCAGAAAAAAAGCTTTCAAGCCACTGGGTGGTTGCAGAAGGCGAGAGTTGTTGTTGCTGTTGTTACTACTATAAGCGATATCTAATCAATGAACTGAGGGAAAAAAAATCATTTTTGCCGGAGATATCATGACAAGGTAACTACATTATTTTATAATCCGCGTAACCGCTTCTGAATTCCGATTTCTTCTTAATGATATCAATCTTCTGAAAAACATGACTGTTTTGCAAAGAGAGTTTGTTGATTCAAACCATCACGTGGCAATTTTTGAAATGTAATTTGCGCGAAATTCGTTCACATCATTGTACTATCATCAGGCATATAACCGCCACTTGCATTGAAAAGTGAAGGGTAGATGCGTGTCTATTCTAGCATGCTTTGTCACCCAACTGTCATCAAGGAAAGCCAGCAGTAAACGGAAAATTTGGAATTAAAGGTATGAAAAGTTATTGTGACATTTTTTTTCTTATGGATATCAAGACCCACTCTATTTTAGATCACCTTTGCTTATGGGCCGAATAGAATTCCTTCCAACAAATACTTAAGACCAAAGAGCAAGACCAATTCGCAGCCTTTGAGTTAAAGCAACAGTAGGATTATACGAACTTTTTAATGCAATAATAGTAAGACTATAACACATGGAATGATAATAAGATTATGACAAATGCAACTATAGTTTGATTATAATAGTATGAAATGATAACAAGATTACAACAAAAGCAGCGATATTTGGTTATAATAAATGCACTAATAGCAGGATTATAACGCATGCAATAGTGCAATGAAAACAGAATTGTAACACATTCAACAATAGTAACATTGTGACAAATACACTGATAGTATGGTTATAATAAATGCAACTGTAGTACAATCTGATTCAATGCAATGATAATAGGATAATAACAAATGAAACGCTAATATGATTACTACAAATGCAATGATAGCAGGATGATAAAATGCAATGCTAGTAGCACTGTAATGAATGGAATGATAATATCATTACAACAAATGCAATGACAATAGGATTACAACAAGAGAAACGATCACAGCCGCCTGCAGCATTCAACCAGAACGACAGGAGACCGTAGTACCATTCAATATTTAATAAAGTATAATACTACACACAGAAATAATATTGCAATACATAATAACATCTGCCTACCAGTCACACTCACCCACACGCACACTAGCACTCATCCAACCGCTCACACCAGCCACGCATCACAGTCACTCCTTCCATTAGTCCCTCGTCGATCACGTTCTTCCACCGGGCGTCTCCTATAGGTTGCAGAAGCCAAATTGTAAAAGCTTCTTTGAGCCATTTAATAAAAATTTCTTCTCTAACCACAGGAATTTCCCGAGATGGCCAAGACTAGTCTGCAGGTCTGGTGCCATCACTGTGCTCAAATTATTCACTGTTTACGGTGGGGATCCTTCGGTTAGATTTTTCACAATTTTAAATTACATGAAAAGGGGTTAAAAATTTGGCCTTCTTTTGCAGATCACAGGTCCGCACAAATGAAATCCGCTGAAGCCATTGGGAAACACTGCCTGCAACATTTATTTTTTTACAAATTCAAAACTGAATTTCACCACTTTTGCGGTGTGGTTTCATGTTATATGATTATTTCTACACAATCTGTCCAAAGGACAGATTTTATACTCTGCTACTAACGACTCGGATAGTCCAGTTTTTTTTTGACCAATTAGGCTCCTGCAACCTATATTATAGGACATCAGGGGTGTAGTGCTCCGGGGTATCACAATGGCTAGCTCACAGACTGGACAAGTACGGTGTTGACAATCCCCAACAGGTTTAACACGCCAGACCGGGGTAGTGCTCTGACGATCTCTGCGGACTTACTCGGACTGCCCACAATGGATACACAATGGGACAGGTGGTGATCCTGGCCCACAACGTGACCGCGTCGGTCACCTGCTCGACGCGGTCAGTAGACAACTGGCAATAGTATCAGTTGCTGTATAATCCCAAGAATAATCCAGACAGCATCGTCGCTTTTCACATCAGATATTTGACATATTATTATCACTGATATATATCAACAATTCGTTACTTGTAACAGTGACAGGCTTAGTTCAGGCCTTCTGCTACTTATAACTTAGTAAAATATTAATTACTGTCATTCAACGTTGGGATACTTGACTCACAGTCTACCACAAAACATCCGTTCCTACGGTAGTATGCTTATAACAAATGGCAGGATTGTAGGATTATAACAGATGAAACGATAGTAGGCTGATGACAGACACAATGATCGTAGGAGTATAACGAATGCAATGATAGTGCAATCATAACAAATATAATGATAGCAGGATTGTAGCAAATGCAGTGACAGCATGATATAGCCAATTCATGGCGTGAGCAAACAGAAGACTGATTTGACAGTGTGGTTGGTTTCAGCAGTATTTAGGCAGCAGCCAAACGATCAGTTATTTGCTACATCTCAAATTTTATGAGGAAAGATAGATAGGAAAGTCGTTTACTCGGGAATAGCGACAGATCCTCCTCAGAGTAAGATGTCCCTCTCTAGCAAGTATTTCGGCTCCTTAACTTCCTGATGATCTTTAAAGGGGTTTGGCCACAAATGGGTCGTGACTCCAAAGTATCCTTCTCTAATTTTTATTTGTCCTTGCCCTGAAAGGGATTGGAACCAGCCATCTTTTTTTTTTTTAATAAAAATTCATTTCTTGCTGTATATCCTCGCGGCTACCTCAAAGCCATGGTGAAAGTTTGCTTTGTTGGTATATTTAAGCTTACCGTGCAAACATTCCACTGTTCATTATCTTTGGTCCATTTCAGTACAGAACTTTACTCCGCAATTTCTGCCATATTCTTCAGTTCAGAGCCCGTGATCGTGCCCGTCCTCGTATTGCGAGCAACTTCAGTAGGTCATAAGCTGAAGTGGTAAGAGTTAAAACAACAGTAGGACTATAGGAACTTTTTAATGCAATAATAGTAGGATTATAACACATCGAATGATAATAAGATTATGACAAATGCAACTACAGTTTGATTATAATATATGAAATGATAACAGGATTACAACAAAAGCAGCGATATTTGGTTATAATAAATGCACTAATAGCAGGATTATAACGCATGCAATAGTGCAATGAGAATAGAATTGTAACACATTCAACAATAGTAACATTGTGACAAATATACTGATAGTATGGTCATAATAAATGCAACTATAGTACAGTCTGATTAAATGCAATTATAATAGGATTATAACAAATGAAACGCTAATATGATTATTACAAATGCAATGATAGCAGGATGATAAAATGCAATGCTAGTAGCACTGTAATGAATGCAATGATAATATCATTAAAACAAATGCAATGACAATAGGATTATAACAAGAGAAACGATCGTATGGTTACACCAGATGTAAATATACTGTAGTATGCTTATAACAAATGGCAGGATTGTAGGATTATAACAAATTAAACGATAGTAGGCTGATGACAGACACAATGATCGTAGGAGTATAACGAATGCAATGATAGTGCAATCATAACAAATATAATGATAGCAGGATTGTAGCAAATGCAGTGACAGCATGATATAGCCAATTCATGGCGTGAGCAAACAGAAGACTGATTTGACAGTGTGGTTGGTTTCAGCAGTATTTAGGCAGCAGCCAAACGATCAGTTAATTATTGCTACACCTCAAATTTTATGAGGAAAGATAGATCGGAAAGTCGTTTACTCGGGGATAGCGACAGATCCTCCTCAGAGTAAGATGTCCCTCTCTAGCAAGTATTTCGGCTCCTTAACTTCCTGATGACCTTTAAAGGGGTTGGGCCACAAATGGGTCGTGACTCCAAANAATTATTTACTGTTTACGGTGGGGATCCTTCGGTTAGATTTTTCACAATTTTAAATTACATGAAAAGGGGTTAAAAATTTGGCCTTCTTTTGCAGATCACAGGTCCGCACAAATGAAATCCGCTGAAGCCATTGGGAAACACTGCCTGCAACAATTATTTTTTTACAAATTCAAAACTGAATTTCACCACTTTTGCGGTGTGGTTTCATGTTATATGATTATTTCTACACAATCTGTCCAAAGGACAGATTTTATACTCTGCTACTAACGACTCGGATAGTCCAGTTTTTTTTTGACCAATTAGGCTCCTGCAACCTATATTATAGGACATCAGGGGTGTAGTGCTCCGGGGTATCACAATGGCTAGCTCACAGACTGGACAAGTACGGTGTTGACAATCCCCAACAGGTTTAACACGCCAGACCGGGGTAGTGCTCTGACGATCTCTGCGGACTTACTCGGACTGCCCACAATGGATACACAATGGGACAGGTGGTGATCCTGGCCCACAACGTGACCGCGTCGGTCACCTGCTCGACGCGGTCAGTAGACAACTGGCAATAGTATCAGTTGCTGTATAATCCCAAGAATAATCCAGACAGCATTGTCGCTTTTCACATCAGATATTTGACATATTATTATCACTGATATATATCAACAATTCGTTACTTGTAACAGTGACAGGCTTAGTTCAGGCCTTCTGCTACTTATAACTTAGTAAAATATTAATTACTGTCATTCAACGTTGGGATACTTGACTCACAGTCTACCACAAAACGTCTGTTCCTACGGTAGTATGCTTATAACAAATGGCAGGATTGTAGGATTATAACAGATGAAACGATAGTAGGCTGATGACAGACACAATGATCGTAGGAGTATAACGAATGCAATGATAGTGCAATCATAACAAATATAATGATAGCAGGATTGTAGCAAATGCAGTAACAGCATGATATAGCCAATTCATGGCGTGAGCAAGCAGAAGACTGATTTGACAGTGTGGTTGGTTTCAGCAGTATTTAGGCAGCAGTCAAACGATCAGTTAATTGCTGCACCCCAAATTTTATGAGGAAAGATAGATAGGAAAGTCGTTTACTCGGGGATAGCGACAGATCCTCCTCAGAGTAAGATGTCCCTCTCTAGCAAGTATTTCGGCTCCTTGACTTTCTGATGACCTTTAAAGGGGTTGGGCCACAAATGGGTCGTGACTCCAATGTATCCTTCTCTAATTTTTTTGTCCTTGCCCTGAAAGGGATTGGAACGAGCAATCTTTTTTTTTTTTAAATTCATTTCTTGCTGTATATCCTCGCGGCTACCTCAAAGCCATGGTGAAAGTTTGCTTTTTTGATATATTTAAGCTTACCGTGCAAACATTCTACTGTTCATTATCTTTGGTCCATTTCAGTACAGAACTTTACTCCACAATCTCTGTCATATTCTTCAGTTCAGAGCCCGTGATCGTGCCCGTCCTCGTATTGCGAGCAACTTCAGTAGGTCATAAGCTGAAGTGGTAAGGGCAATTAACTAGAGACATAAGAAATGCTTATGAAAAATGATAGTATTTTAATGCAATGTTATCAACATAATTCCAAACGCGAAATTTACTACATAAGTAAGTTAATGATATACCAACATTTTTTGAACTCTTCGAACTGCTGGATGAAAGACATCAAGAAAATTGTTCTACATCGATGAGAAAAACAACATCAAAAAAGTGTTCCGATCATTGTCTATTCAGATCACAACATTTTGTTACAGTTATAGGCAGTTCGCCTATCTCATTTGAGTGAGCTTTTCAGGTGAGGAAAGAGAATCTTCATTAAAGAACACAAAAACATAATTCCAATCTCATGCTCTTCCGTTGTTTTCCTTAATTTAATGACTTTATGACTTACTTTATTTATGAAACTTGATGGATGTTCTGGATTGTAGCAAGCACAAAAGCGCCAGTATGCAAATTGCCTAGCTCTGAAATAGGCGCCTATATGTTGTGTAGAATTTTATTTCACTTAAACAATTTTTACACTTAATTTCTTGTTGTTTCTTAGATCAAAGGCAACGTCGCTGAATGATCAAGACAGCAGAGCTTCGTAAGCCGTACATCTCAGACGGAGCATGCAGGCAATCTTGTCCTAGGATTTTAGAAGGTCATCTGCACTCAACATTGAAGTATGCCTGGACAAATTATCAGCGATGACCTGATGGCATATTTCATTATCATCGCAGAATACTGGGTCACTTTGGCAATAAATTTCTTAGGTCTGGGAACAAACATGTTGAATTTACTCGTATTTGCTCGTATGGGATTCACGGACGGTGTCAATATATCTTTGACGTGCATCACATTGTGGGACTTTCTGAAATGTTTTGTTAATGTTCTGGACAGAATGTACAAGCCCTTAAGGTTAATCTCACCTGTATTGAGTGTGTCTTTTAGAAATATGGTACATATGACTTTACTGTATACCCATATCCTCTCTAGTAATGTCTCATACATACTGGCCACTTATGTATCAATTGAGAGATGTCTGTGCGTATGTATGCCTTTTACCGTGAAATCTGTCTTTACGCCTAGATTCACTCTCTTCATGCTGACTGCAATCTCAGTGGCGGGCTTTGGCATGCATGTTGTCGCCTATTTTTTCCGGGACGTTGTTCAAGTTTATAGTCCTGAATTTAACACAACCATTGCTGTGACTGTCTACAACGAGTTTTACAGTACTAACGGACATGTAGCCCAAACTTGCTACAGGATAATGGTAATTCTGCTACCTTTCACCAACTTTCTGGTTTTAGGTGTGTGTTCCGTTGTCACGGTACATCATTTGAGAAAATCCTCAGACGTTGTAAGAAAAGGTATCGTTTCGAACGTTTCAGACAAGAACAGAGGTGTTTATAGACTTAGTCAAAGAGAGAAGCAAGTCGTGAAGATGTTAATGGTCGTGATCGGTGTCTACATTGGAAACCTATGCCCACAGATCGTCTTTTACATAGCTCAACTGATTGAACCTGAATTCTTCAACTTAAGGATTTACAACAATCTCTTCAAAACATCTGGTATGGTTCTGTTTATCTTGGACGACATAAATGCAGCAGTTAACTTTTTTATATTCGTCACAATGAGCTCTAAGTATAAAGCCACGTTTCAAGCTCTCTTTCCTTGCTGCAGCAAATGTTTCTGACATACATGTGTCATCTTGATCTTTACACTGAAATCAGTAATACACAGATAGTATAGTAATAGGGCTTTATAAAATAAGGATAAGGATAAAGAGGATAAGGATAAGAATAACTTTATTTGTCCACAGAGGGAAATTTGCCTTGTTACAGTGTGCTTACAAAACATAAATATCTGTGCAAACACACACACACTCCTTGGCTATCACATAATTATAAACACACACATACTTCCACACACAAGCAACCACGAACACACACATGTGTAATGATACATCCCTATACACACACATACGC